>WHVC01000196.1:0-45876 GCA_015178925.1 Russula emetica | reverse complement strand
CACGATCGGGCTGCGAGAGCGGCGGAACACCGGGCGATGAGCGGTATAGTGTGGTCGATGTCGTTCCCGAGAGTTTTGAGTGATTCCGCTGTCTCCGCACCAAAGAGTGTGTCCCAATATAAGGTTTTCGTACCAGCGAACTTCTCCGTAATATACCATGTGGTACGGGCACAGGTGACGGCGCGCCTTTTGCGTGTATACAGGTCCAGGGTACAAGACGAACTTGCGCAAGTCTTCAGGAGTCGCCCGATACTCCATCCAAGGCGCACACTGGAATCCTCTAGGAGTTCTCCGATGGTGTACTGGTTGTGACGTTCGGAATCGAGGAATCGGGGGATGGCACCAATGAATGATTCCAACTCATGGTCGGTCTGCACAGATGAAATCGCCCAACGCAATGCGTATACATCGGTGTTTGAATGCCTGGTCTCCAAATCCTGTTCAATAGCTCGTACGATGCCGCCGTGATATCGTTCGCGACAGGCGTTGATGAGTTCGGGGAGACGGAAGCGGAAAAAGATGTTATTGGGGAAGATGCACGACGCGAGGCACCTGGTGGCGTAAAGGACGGTCAGCTGAATCAACTGCAGGGTGCGCCACAAGAGGCTAGAGAATGGCGTCTTGAATGGTGAAGAATGGTCGATCAGCGGCGCGATTGAGTGAGAATATATACAGCTCCAACGATGGAATAGACAACCAGGGCCGTATATGCCACGACGTCATTGAGAGAGAAGAAAGACGTAATCAAGCCCGCGCCGAAGAGTAGGAGACTAAGATGAAGGAGTGAAGGGATGGCGCTAATTACTTGGTCCAAGCGATGCTGACTAAGGCCTTCGAAGAGATAAGCCCTGATTCTTGCGCGAGTCGAAGGGACGGTGTGGCATCGGGAATAAGAGGAGTATTCCTGGATCCACTGTTGGACTAAACTCGCGCTGAGCGCACAAGTGAGGCTGAAGATCAAGCTGAGTGCCCACAACACATCCACGGCGACGTCCAGATTGCTGGGGCGAGTAGACAGGATATCTGTAACGGGCAAGAATGTTGCGTTGGCCGACTGGCTGAGCTGAAGCGATATCTGGCCCAGTAGCAATTCTGTCGAATTTGGTCGGAGATCACCGATGGCCTTGGTTAAAAATATGGAAACGACGATGGAGAATAGACCGGCCTGGTGTGATGGGGTGAAAAAGTTGCCCATTACCAAGGACGATTCTGTACGCACGAAGTTTAGGATGGTATCAGTTTTCCCTTTCCAATGCTCCGCGAGCTGTGTGTCGTGCCTTTCCGCTTGGGAGATGCAGAGTTGCCACATGTCCCCGTTTGAACTTTTTAGCCGTTGTTCTGCAATCAAATGGAGGTACGATACGTCAGTTCACAAGAACCTGAATTTGAGAAGAAAGGTGACCTTCGACCAGCGATGAAGAGATGTCTGTAGGTCGTGGGTTTGAGATGGATAACGAGCAAGACGGATCACCGTTCGCGCGAGGGATGGAAGTCCCTGTAAGACGAATACAAAGTGTAGTGAGTCACGGAGAATAGAGACTACAGTAGGTGGTTTACCTTGACATTTAATAAGACCTGGGTCATTTTCGACATCCATGTTGACGGGGGTTTGGATCATACAGCAGTGCTTGGGCACGGTGGTGTGGGTGATTCGGGTCGATTCGTTGGGTACTAGTACTGGCTATATAACAACACGGACAATGCCGCAATGGACTCGTGAATGAGGCTGTGTCCTCGGCGCCCCACTGGCGCTCCCAAACAAGGCAGTTACTATTATCTGTATTTGAGTCACTACACCGCCCATCGCCTTGACATACTGTCACATACAACCAGAAATAGCTGTGTCCACGGAACCATCACGGAACCGACAAACGTATTATTTGAGGGCAGGGGATAGGAACGAGAAAGTACCCTCCTCTGTCCCCCTCAGCACGGATACATTCAAAGTGATAAGCTTCTGAGATGTATAGAACTCTCCCCACCTACCTCTCGGCAGCTTTCATGCGGGGAAATAGCAGTGCGAGTGGTTCGCATGCCACTTTCTTCGGTTAGTTTGTTTCCCATATGCTCCGTGATTACATAATCACCTCTTTTAGCAGGCAGATCTTTACCCTCCTCGGCCCGTTCCTGAAAATTTGTGCGAGCTCCGGAGCATCGTGGCAGACATCTCCCGTGCAGCGGATCAATCCCCTTATGTCTCGGCACAGGTCAAAGCAAGTCTCAGGGAGTGCACTCGCAACCCTCGAAGCCGAATGTGCCAAGCTCGAACACCTGACACAACTCGCCCACCGTGCGGCGCAAGACGCCTCGAATGTGTTGCGCTGGAGGATCCGCTTTTTTGAAGCTCTGGACGATCGTATTCTGGAGCTCTCGCAGTTACGCGCAAGATTCGTCGATAGTCGTCGGGCATTCCGCGACCAACCGAACAACCTTCTCGCTGGGGAGATCCGGTATGCGAGAGGCCACATCCACACTGGAATGCTTTCGAGCGTGAAGCCGCTTTTCGACAAAATCGACAAGTATTACAATGAGGTCAACGTCTCTCTCCGTGTGGAGGAGGAATGCCTCCGGAAGATCCATAGCTCGTTGCGTGTTTACCTCAGACGACAGACGTCGGTGGGAACATATCCGGGATGCATGTAACGAGACTTTCGATCTATTAACAACAGGAGTAAGCGCTACATTTCCTCGAATTCTTTCCACGCTGACATCAGATAACTAGGCACCTCTACCACCTCCCCACATGCCCCAACCGCCGGTAAGTGCTTTTGTCATCCATCTTCCTTTTTCCGTGGATCTGATCTTTCCTTCCTCCTAGCTGAAGAATAAGGCCGCTCGTAATATCAAGGTTCTCGCACAAACCGTCTTGGACGCAAGACAAAGCCTTGAACAAGCTCGCCAGGACATCACAGACCTGACGCAAAACCCGCAGATTGGCCTTTTGCGGCTCCAAAGCGAGTACGAGGACAGCAAGGGGATGTGTAAGGATAGGATCGGCGAGGTTCTCAAATTCTCCCAACACTTCTTGCGCTCCTTCGTCGAGATACCTCCACTAGACGACTTCCGGGACCACCTCCTCCCCTCAGCCGCTGAGTCATCGTCGCGTATCCTTCAAGAGGTCTACGGACAAATGAAGAGTAACGGTGAGTCCCGCGAAACGTCCTACCACTGTCGATTCCTCTACTTAACTTGTATGATCTTCCCTGCCAGCCCACGCCGTGCTGAGAGCCCTACCGCAGCTCAAAGGCCATTTCGCACGTTTCGAACACTGTTTGCCTATTGCGGATGCGTCGATGCAGAAGATGTACGGTACACTTCGAGGACTCGTGCAACCACTGGAGCAGCCGAACAACCCACCTCAAGGTGTGTTCCGTACGATGAGGCCCGAGCAGCTCAAGAATGCGCAACTCAATTGGAGGGACCTCGAGAAGCAGTGGGCGGCTCAATTACACCTATAATACCCACGGGTCCTGTATCTCCTCGAAAGTCACGACCAACGAACTCGAACTCGACATCTGGCTCCTTGAATCAGAATACTCAAAGCACCCATTTAAACCAATTACAATCTCGCGGCGGAGGCAGTTGCTCAACTTCCAATTGTACCTATTATTTCACGATACCCAATTCCGTGCATCCCAGGCTATTTTTTTTTGCTTTATCGCAGGTGATTTTTATGCTACAGAAACGTATCATCATTTGGAGTCTCTTGTTCTACAAGGATCTCATGGTAGATAAACAACAATCAAGTAAATACTATTGTAAATTGAACACACGTTGCATCTTTGCTTTTGCCAGTCTCGCGAGTCACCGTACTTATAAATCAGTTCACACGGCATCCTTGCGCCTCCCAACGTGCATGGCGAGCACCTTATTACGCTCCAGGAAGAGGGCGCTGAGGAAATCTCTATCATCCGCTCTTCGTGCGCTTTCGCAGGACGATGTCCGCACCCAATGTGACTATTAAGCCTTTCCCCATCGCCTTCGGGATTTCAACTTGAATAACACCCATCATCTTGTTATAAGCCAGCGCAATCGTTCAGCGAGTCCTCTCTGCGCCGTGGTTTGATGAAGCCACTACAATAAGCTGTTATCTGAGTATGCCCACGGGTGAGGTGGATACCTCTGCGGTAGCATCAGCCATTCTCCAATCAGGTACGCAACCTCCGTTCCGGTTCCGCTCACTATTATTACTGCGTCCCCCACCCTTCCCCTTTTCCTTTTTTTTCGGGAGTTTTTTTTCTTGCGAGTCTAATCCCACTCACTAGGAAAGAATCTGTTTGTGCCGAAGGTGGATCCTACACTCCAGGGTGGGATGGACGTATTCAGAATTTACGACGATGAGGACCTACGCTCGCTGCCGAGTGGCGTCTGGGGCATCAAAGAACCAGCGTTTCAATACGGCGATACACCCAGAATGAAAGGTGCGTAATTGTCTCACAAGCACTTTTCACTCCCATTGATGAATTCAATGATGGGACTGGGTTGGACTTGATGGATAAAGCAGGGACGGATGAGGACAGCACTCCTCTTGATGTCATTTTGATTCCAGGTCAGTAGTGTTCGAGAATCTATTATTTGATTACAGTATCTGACCAGGATCGATGTGACGCGTCTTTCGGCGGTTCCCCCTGGTGTTTGTTCCCACCAGGCATAGGATTCGATCGATCACTGGCCCGACTAGGACACGGAAAGGGCTACTACGACCGATTCCTCTCTTCGTACTCGACCATCGCTTCTGCTCGCGGGCGCGCGAAGCCCCTTTTTGGTGAGCTCCCCATTTATCGATGAGTCATACCGGACAAGGCTCTGAGCTTTTCGTCTCTTACCATGCCGTTTTTCCATCACAGTCGCGCTCGCCCTAAGAACAAGTGCTCGATGCGGGCGAAGTCCCAGTTGGCGCGAACGACGTATCGGTCGATATAATCGTCACACCTGACGAGACTATCCGCTGCACTAGTAAGTAGCGCGCAGGGTTTTACCGGCGTAGTATACTTGTCGAGCCTGGTATCACCGGGTTCGAAGGCCGTTGAACTCGTAAATGTTAGGCACGGGCGGGACAAATGTCATCATGTCTGTAGTGCCTTAGCCATGCAAGTGTCGGATTCAGACCATTTCTGGCGGCGACTTCGAGATCGAGTGGGTGATGTACATCAGAGTAATTCCAGACCATTTCAACTATCTACGTGGATGCCTTGTATTCGAACACTAGTACAATAACTGAAACATAAAATAAGAGGAGTGCATGCCCAGGTGCGTGAGTGTGCGCACGATGGGTATCGCATGTCGGTGCTCGGCCTGCGGAGGCTTAGCGCTCAGCGCCCGTGCGCTGGTCTATAAGTAAGGATACAGTACGAAATGGTCATGTCAGTGCAGTCACGAAGTACAGTGAGTCGAAACGAATGCTCTATTATTCTACAGTCTTGTTCATGGTTACCTTGGTGTCGATGGGAATACATCACGGTACTAGTACAATGTGACTTGAAACCAGTCGTGCGATATGGTATGGGTCTTGATGTCTATGACGGTGGTGATGTCAGTAATCACATAAAGCACCGTCAATCTCACATACCTATGAGAAGCCCTACAGATACTACCATCATTTAATCGTGTGGCATTTGTTCAGAGAGCAGCTGTACGATCTTCTGATTTCCCATTGCCTCAGCGAGCTGGAGTGGGGTTTGGCGACTGTTGTTACGCGCGTGGACGTTGGCGCCATGTTTGAGTAGAAGCTGTGCAGCCTCCATCTTTCCCTGATCCACTGCCAAATGCAGTGGAGTTCTGTATTCGTTGTCTTGTACGTCCACGTCCGCCCTGTTCTCCAGTAAGAACTCCATAATGTCGGTATATTGATTCGACGACGCATATGGAGTGGGTTCCGGCCAATATTATTCCGCACATGCACAATCGAACCATGCTCGAGCAGCACCTGTGCGACAGCGATCTTCCCCTGCTCCGCTGCTAGATGTAGGGCTGTGTTCTGGGTGTCGTCCCGTGCCTCCAGGTCCGCACCACGCTCCAGTAATAGCCGCGCGACGTCAGGATTCCCGCCCCATGATGCGGAATGTAATGGGGTACAAAGATCTTTACGACGTGCGTGAATATTCGCGCCATGATCGACAAGCAGCCGTGCAGCAGCAAGTTTCCCGTACTCTGCCGCTAGATGTAGTGGTGTGTTGTGCATGGTATCGGACTTTGCCTCCAGGTCCGCACCGCGTTCCAGTAAAAGGCCGTACGAAATCGGAGTTGCCAATCCATGCTGCGGAGTGTAGTGGCGTCCAGAAGTTCTTATCCCGCCCATGGATACTCGCACCATAATCAAGTAGCACCCGTGCAACAGCAACATCCCCCTTCATACCGCTATGTGTAATGCTGTGTCGTCGTCTTTATCCCGTGCCTCTATATCTGCTCCGCGCTGCAGTAAGAGCCGAACGATGCCAGGGTCTCCGCCCCATATTGCTGAATGTAGTGGCGTGGAACGATCTTTACGACGTGCGTGAATATTAGCGAGTTGATCGAGAAGCAGCTGGGTAGCAACGACGTTCCCATACTTTGCTATGTCTAGTGGTGTGCTGTAGAAATCGGACTGTGCCTCTAGGTCCGCACCGTACTCCAGTAAAAGCCGCATGGCGTCGGAATTGCCAGCCCACGATGCGGTATGTAGTGGTGTCCAGAAGTTCTTACACCGCGCGTGAATACTCGCACCATGATCAGCAGCCGCGCGGCGGCGAGCTTCCCCTGCTCTACTGCTAAATGTACGCTGTGCTGCGCTCGTCATTCTGTGCCTCTCAATCAGCACCGCGCTCCAATAAAAGCCGCACGGACGTTGGGATTCCGCCCGAGGATGCGAGGATGTAGTGACGTATGAAGTCTTTTATCTCGCACATCGATACTGACGCCGTGCTCGAGCAGCAATCGTGTAGCCGCGAGATCGCCGTTCTTCGCTGCCAGATGTAGTACGGTCACGTGATCGTTATTCTGCGCTGCTATATCCGCACCGTGATCGAGTAAAAGCTGCACAATCTCAATCTTCCTATTTTCCAGCAGTTGGCTCGTATCGATCGCTTGATGAAGCGGTGTCCAGCCATTGTCATCGCGCGCATTGACATCAGCACCAAACTTGATAGTCATCCGAACAACGTCAAGCAGTGCATTCGATGCTGCCACGTGCAAGGGCGTCTGACCACTGGCATCTCGAACATCCTTGCCGACGCAGTGTGGGAGTAAAAGCTGACAGACTCGGAGATGTCTCCTGTGCAACGCCGCATGCACCGGGGTTCCATGTACACCACCCTTAGCGAAAACGTCCTGTGGCCGCCTCATAATGAGGTGTTGTACCAGGCCATGAAACCCAAGGTCCGCAACATGATATAGCGGAGACCCTTTCGCTGCACCGGAATCCTTACTCTGTCCACCAGGAAGAGCTGATATACGACATCCATACAGGGAAATGCGGCTTGTCTGCATCAAGGAGATCGTCGATTCCATCCGTTATGTGTGGATATCACGTTCTCGAACTCGGCGTGATCGGCAAAGTGCTTGGTAGCATAGTCGGCTAGAGGAAACTTCTTTATCGTCTCGTTGTTGATAGGTTGCTCCAAACAAAGTAATATGCCGACGCACGCCTTGGCCATAGTAGTATGTGCGGGCTCGAGGAGAATATGATGGTCGCGCAACGGATCCACCGTGGAGGCGGCAAGGCGATCCGATGTAAGGAACTCCTTGACTGTGTAATGGGAAAACTGAACTATTCGGGAATTGCGGAAATCGACAACGGCGATCAAGCTGGAGCATGCTGACAACACGGCCTGTTCTTGATCCTGCCACCGCATATCTTCATCTAGCTTCGGAATTCCCTTGGCTACGCCGAAATCAATGGCAAGGACTTCCGCTAGCTCCTGCACACGGAGCGGACGGACAGCCACCGCCAGGCATTGTACGAGTCGATGTGTGTGTACTCGGTTTGCTTTAGGAATTTCTTGTAGTATATACGCTCATAAGTCTCGTCGAGGGTCACGGGCAACTCGGTGAGAACTTGTCGGACGCTTGGTGCGAGACAGCGGCGTAAGGCTTCAAATTGACATGAAGCCCATCTGAACCTATTTTGAAGTCAGAAAATGTGTTGTGAGCGGAAGGAAGAAGCGCCTCATACATTCCATCAGCCCTGTTCAATAGAGTCTCGGTGACCAACTCCTTGTCCTTCTCCCGCCATCTCTTGATCTTCTTGTCCGAATGGACAACGGAGCTGATGTAGTTAGCAATATCCTTCCTCTGTCCATCTTCGTCGTGAAGGGATATGCGGCTAATGTTGATGTCAAGGGTTCAAGAACATCCCGGATATCGACTTCGGGGGCGACTTGTGATACAGAGACGTAAATTTGGGAGGTTGAACCCGACTAGCTCCTGGACAAGTGTAAGGATCTTTTCACGCGACGATTGTAGCCCAGAAGTGTCAGGACTTTCATCGAGAGCATCTATGATGATATACATTGGGACATTTCTTGACGCTTTAAGCATTTTCTCGAGGCATTGTGTGAGAGCGCCGTCACCCGGTTGATTTGAACCGTCTTGATGTTCTGAATATAACTCATGAAGTATCTTGCAGAACGAAATAGATTGACCGCAGAGTTGTACGAGGATGGAGGAGAGGAAACCACGGACATCCTGTTTGCCGATGTCCTTAAAATCAAAGAAGAAGTACGCCATGTATGCCGACCCGGCGCTGGAGATGCGGTTCGATATCTTGACTGAGCGTAGAACTAGCGATTAGTAGTTGAAAATAATAAGCATCCCCCTGCCCGAAACGATTCTTGTCGAGTGACGTACGTAAGAACGCTTTTGCCACACCCCGCTATTTAAATAGAGAGTTGGTTGTCAAAAGCGAAAACGCAGGATAGGGAAACATACGTTCCCATGGATCCACAGCACGGACCCAGATGCTTTCCAGTTCCTGAACGTGCTGCCTTCGATGAACCACTCAGTGGTGCCCTTGTGACGAGTGTCGCGCGCAAAGTTTAAATTTACAGATGGATCGGGCGGGCAAGCCACTCTGTAGAGTCTGGTCAGAGCTATTCCGAAAAATGAAGTGTAGTAACTAGATCACGCACGGCTTAATTTGCCAATGTCAATGTCTTTTACGGCGCCCCCTACCTTCATACCTTCATCTTCCACGGGGCATTCTCCGGACTGATTCTAGGTGTCGTGTTTGTCAATGGCCGTGTCTGCTTTCTCAACATCTAACCGTATAAAACATGAGCGTGGTAAAGATGACTGGTAGTTTTGCCATGGTTTGCGCACCGTTATGTCCTTGTGGCCAATATCCTTTACTCTTTCGTCGACGTCTTGTAGTATATCCCCGAAGGCATTCAATGTGTTTTTTACGTCGTGAATATCCCTGAGGACTTCTGTAGTTGCCATTCGTGCCTCCTCGTCGATCGCGGTTTCTAGCCTCTGTAGCGCGTCCTCGATATCTGACCTTCCGATCAGCCTTTTCATAAATGTTTCTGCAGAGGAGTGAGTCGAGGAGCTGATATGTCGCCATGGATCGACTTACTTGCACGGTTCTCTTTGATCTCCTTTGTCGCGACGGCAAGGACGCAAAGTACTTCAGCCAGGACCTTCACAATAGCATCTGTCATTCCGGCGGTCTGTGGGAGCTCGATAGTGTTTTCCAGTCGCATAAAGACGTTTTCAATGCGCTCAAGGAGTTTAATAAGTTTATCTCGACGACCTTGAACAGCCGTAGCAGCCTAATATGATTGAAATGTCACAATGACCCGAGAATAAGAATCAATGAGGGTTGCAATGCAGAAAATTGCGAATGACAGTGGTGGGGAAAACTTGCAACTCACTGAGAGAAGGACTCCAATGCCCGTGAAGATTACCCCTGCGGGTGGGAATGCCTGAGAATAAACATCAGAGTCCGGATTCTAGACGAGTTCAAACAGCGTAAGACATACCAGGGAAACAGACCCGCCGATTGTCCCAGAAAATACATTGATGGCATTCACAGTCGGATCCAGCCAATTTGTCAGTTTCTCTAAATTACTGCCACTCCGGGACTGGTCCAACCCGGAGAATTGCTCTCGAAGCAAATTAATAACATCACCCGGAGAACCGCAGGCTTCAAATTCGCGAAATAGCGGAATAGAGGTGAGGTTTTTTCCAGTTTTCTTCTCATAAGATTCTAGTGCACGGTGTCGAAATTTGATTGATAGTGGGAGCTCAGGCTGGAGGAGAGACCGGGGGATGTTTGTGTCATAGCCTGAGTGCTTATGGTTGGGGAATGGAAGGAAAAGCTCCATCTATGCCCCATCCCGCCTCATAGTTATCGTCACGGTACTGCTGTGCTGTGCACTGACAGCGTGAGAAGTTGGTCTGACTTGAATGAAGAACAATACTAGTGGTCTAGCAACAATTACCTGTCTGTAGAAGGTATTGCAGATAGTGTGACTAAGCCTTGTATAAATAATACAATTGTTGTATCAGTACGATAGAAACTGAGACATTGCGGCAACTCACCATTGTAGGATATGCCGAAAGTGAACCAGCAGAAATGAGAAAGGCATTATTCCAGTTGCCTACGTCTCGCGTAACTTCTTGAAGTGAATGTGGAATTGAACGCCGACGCAGTTTCGCCGCCGCGCCGTCATTCCGATGAGTCATGAGACCGGCCCGGTCCATCGGCGACAACCGACTGTCAAACGTCTCTGCCGCCCTCAGTGCGCGTCCCGTGGCAGTTGCACTGCAGAACTATTGTAACTCAGGACAGAACAACTTGCCAGGTCCGAGACGAGCAAGAGCAATTTGAGTCTCCGCGGTGCCGCGACCAGGAGCAAGGCAACCACTGGCAATTGAACAAAGCACAAATTGGCGCTACCACCAAGAGATCACCACAATGATCGTATCTATAACACAACTGTACGTCTGTATTGTAATACAGTATTATACTCAAAGTACAGCCCTGAATGGATCCGACCCTCCGTGTTCCAACCCCGCCAGCACTGCAGTACGCACAGCAGCCAAATACTCCCTCAACCTTCGTCCATTCTCCCCCGCAAACTCCGTGAATAACATGTAACGCGAATCGGCGACGACATTCGCCAAAAGCAAGGCATGCCGGACGTTGCTAAACAAAGGGAAAGAGAGAAAAATCCGATGGTTGGTCATGAGGACGCGCGAGTGAGGAGAAACGTAGGACGCACTCGGGTATGTGTGTCCGCGAGGAGACGAGGAGCCCGTGCAGGCGAAGTATAAGCTCCGGTATGAATATTTGTCGGATACGAGTCAGTTCCCGCCCACGACGGTCGGCTACAAGGCATTGCTCTAAAGTGAGCCACCAAAAAAAAAGGAAACATTGAGGAACAGGGTCACGTACTAGCGGGGACATCGGTTTCGGGACCAGCCAATCCATAGTTAACAACTTGAGTATCTGTTCTCGCGCGCTAGACACCAGGTCCTGCATTCTGCTACTTGAGAAATACAGGTGGGGAAGGGAAAAGAAGATCGCGTACCCCGTAGTCCCTGAGCCATTCTGCGCGCGTATTCCGGCTCGTTGGGGAGCCTCCAGCGCCTGGCACTCCGTCACGCGCTCGAGCGTTTTCCCAGCAATAAAGAACTGGCGATAATCCAAATATTCTGCCGCACGCTCTTCAGGCGTACTAATAGCTGCCAGTTCTGCTGGCCAGCATGTCGAGGAGCAAACGCGCCACATTGACTCTTCCGCGAGCTAACACAAAGCAAACAAATACCAGCTCCGTAAAACATGGCAAGAGAAGAAGGACATGACAGCAATTACGCACAGAGCAGGTACCTCAGGATAACATTCGCCTGTTCCAGCGCCGTGTCATACGTGTCTTCCTCGACGACCGTCCACTCGATCGATCGAACAAGTAGTATCTCTGCCTCTTCCGCAGGCTCGATCGCTGCCTTGGCCAGATCTGGTAATGGCCCCTTGACGGACGAAGGGAGGTTTTCGAGAGAGCGCTCGATAGTGCGCTCTGCTGTGACGATCGCCACCCGGGGAACGTCCAACCCGTGCTCGCGCGCGCGTTGCAGTGCGGTGCGACGCTCCGTCGGGTCCGCGGAAAGCGCGAGAGAGGTCAGGAAAAGAGCATAGCGTTCGACGGCATTGTCGCCCAGAGCACCGGCGTACATGGCGATGAGCGAACGCTGGCCTGCACCCTGTCAATGCAGCTCGTCAGAGATAAGACGGGTACTATAAGGGTAGTGACGCACCTCGAGGACTTGAAGATATGCTTCGAGGATGATCTGTATGGCCAATGGAGAAACGGTAATATCGATCAATTGTAAGTAAAGACACAAGTGAGCGAAGAACCGTGTCATCGTCGGATACCTAGAATAATCGACATTGAAATCACCAGGTCATAAAGAAGGGGTAAAGGAGGACGCACTCGGATGATTCAGGGTCGTAGGCCCCATCTCGTAGTCTAGACGCAAAGTCCGTCTAATAATGCGTCTGTACGGTCCAGGATAATGTGCAGCTGCGATATGTGAAAAGGATTGTGCAGCACCCAAGCCCTCTTGAACCTGCGCGGTAGCAAGGGTCTGTAAACTCCTGCTCGACGTCTGCCCGCCAAGCATCCTCCTCTTCATCGCCATCGCCCTCACGCTCACCACATCACCTCCCCCCAACTCTCTCCCCCAGACCGCCCCCAAAATCCCCCACTCAACCGCGCAAGTGCCTCGCTCTGTCGCTCTTCGCATAAAACAGAAATCGTTGCCCAAAGCGCGTCTTCCCACGTGCGACAGGAGGACTTGAGGACGGTTGAGGTCTGAACGGATGGTGCGAGCGCGGCGTATAAAGCGCGTTCTGTGGACGACAGGCGAGAATCGAGAGCGGCGCGCGTGCAAGCTGTCTTCCATAATCCGCGCCGTTTGTTCCCGTACCAGAGGTCCGGATCTCCTTCCTCGCCTTCTTCCGCAGCATCATATTGCCGTGTTGTGGCTAACGGACAACGTAGCATACATAGTTGAGCTTCAGGTCATAGCAATACGCGGCGACGGAGAGAAAGGGCTCACAAATCGCAGGCCACGAGAAGAGAAGAGATCCGCGGATGCTCGCGGCGCGCCAAGGTTGATGCGCATCACGACAAAGTTTGACCGCATCCTCGATATTCCCAGCGCGCACAAACGCAAACAGGGTATACGACAACGCCTTATCATAGCTCTAAAAACCAAAACAGAACAAAAAAACGCGAAATTGAGCCGGGTCATACCTTTACAGAAAACACAACAAAGAAAGAAGTTAAAGCACGCACCGCATCGTCCCCAGCCAAACTTCGTCCAATCTCCGCCTCTCGCACGACAGCATCAGGGTCCATCTCACGCACGACGTTCTCCGCCGTGCGACCCGTATTCCCCGTCCACCGTCCCTGCGTCACGCGATGCTTCGTAAAGCGCCAGTACCCCGTCGACGCGTCCGGACGTGGCGGCGGGGGCGCCGTATCATGCAGCCACTCACGCACAATGACGAGCTCCGACAGCGTGCGGGAGGACGCCATCGTTGCTTGTGCGAGGGCTGAGGTCGGGGTGTAGGGATTCGTGGAGAGGAGAGTGCTGGCTGACGGTTGGAGTGGGGGTTCGGTTTTTCGTGCGCTGGATAAAAAAAAAGGTGGGGGTTGTTTGGATAAGGATGGTGGGTGGGTGGGTGGGTGGGTGGATCAGTTGGTTTCACTAGGTCGGGGAGAGGACGGTTAGACGCACGGCATGATTGCTTGAAGAAGTGCCCATGTACTGCATTCCATCCTAAGTGCCTCTATCTCCTCTGGCGTCGCGTCTCCCTCTTCGCGAATGTCCGCTAATCTTAGAGTATGAATGAGCAGAAAACACTCGGGTATCGGGGTTACGAAGGAAGGACGCACTGCTGTTCGCATAGTTGGCGAAGGCGAGGAGCAAACCCCGCTTGAGGGTCTAGAAGTGCCTCTAGATTATCTTTTTGCGCCTGGAACAAGGCAAGAACATCTGCACAGGATGTGTAGAAAGTCTCAGACATCGGCGCACTTCACGGTTTACTGGCAGTCGACCAGTCTTTCTTTCCTTATTTGGACGCGTCATCTCATCCGGAACCCCGGCCCGGGGTACAGTGACAGTCTGGACGAAATGTAGTTCTTTTCTTCCTGTCAAATTACAAGTCACAGCACTCGACAACAAAAACTAGAAGGGTGTTTCTTTACATAAAACAAAGTCAAGCTCCTATGGAACTATGAGGTAGTCCACGTTGTCTCAGTTATTTGATAAACCTAGCATCCAAAGTTTTACTTTAAATTTGGCCCTTAAGCCTTGGACACCATGATGGTCCGGTGATGTGTTTCCGACGATAAGTGTTCATCTGACAGACGGCACCACGATGTGAGACAACACCCAAATCTCAAAGTAGATTGAGGTAGTGAGCCTTGCGCAATTGTTCCAGTCGAATCTTATTGAGTTCGTCCCAACTTCAATTGGGTTGACTCCAATATAATCGACCGCGGTGCTGCACGTCATGATCTTATTCTACTTTCGCCTTACATCCTCTTTTTTTCGTATCATCGGTCTGTTGTCCTTTCATCGGGGCACTTCTCGTCGCCGAGCCTGTCCAATATACTAGTACTGTGATAATTGAAGAAATTAGGTATTCACGGCGCCAAGTTGCCAACAAACGCACAGTAGTGTATCGAGTCTGTTCCGTGTTCAGTTGTTTTTGGTTTTCTCACGCCGCACTGCATCATCATGATTAGTAGGCTTGACGACGGACACTCTTTCCCATTTGCCTTCGGGCTGTTTTTTTCATCCCCCCATACAAGCCCCATGTCACAGTCCCGCCCCAACCCTGAGTCGAAGGCACTCTCGAATTCAAACTATCAACACCTCTTCTCCGTTGCCCTAGAATCTTATAAAAAGAGAACAGGGAAAGATCTCACCTCAAATCCGCTACTTCCCAGACTTGAAACCTGCAATTCTCCCGATGCTGTAATAGCCCTACTTCGAGAGCAAATCCCTGGTTTTGACCAGTCCCGGAGTGATGATGATTCAGAGAGACTATCAAAGTGGTTAAATCCCACTGTGAACGTCATAGTTGCTTTTTCAGGGACAATCGGCGACTTTGTTAGCCCAGTAGGTCTCAAGCTACTTAACTTATCCAGGATCTGGACCCTGATGCGTGTTCTCTAGGCATTCCCACCCGCGGGGTTCATCTTTACGGGCATAGCAGTTCTTCTCTCAGTGAGTTTTAGACCCCATCAATCCTACACCTCGCGTTTTGCTTTCCTTCGAGAGACGTTCTCCCAAACTAATGTGGTGTTGTAATCATTCAGGCCGCTACTGCTGTTAACAATCGTCGGAATACACTCCTCATTATCTTTGAGCGTATCGAAAACGTCTTCGGACGGCTGGAGAACTACATCGAGTATCCACGGACCGCTGGAATGATCAACGCAATTGTAAAAGTGATGGTTGAAGTGCTATGTATCCTCGCCATCGCAACAAAGGAAATTAATGAGAATCGTGCAAGTGAGTTTATTCTTGCGAAAAATATGTCCTCTCAGCTCAGTGTTGTTTAGAAACGTATCTGAGGAAGCTGGTGGGAAAGACGGATATCGAGGATGCACTGCTGAGGCTTGAAAATGCGATACTGGAGGAAACGCGAATGGCGGCCGCAGAAGCCCTGAAGGGTATACACGTGATACAGGACAGAATGAGGGGCGTAGAGGGTATGTTAGAGGGTGTTGGGGACATGTTACAAGGTTTCGATGAAAGAATGAAGGATATCAGCAAAAAGGGCATTAACAGTGCGCAAATCACATTTCTATCGGTTATCTTTACCATTCACAATATCTTTATGGTCAGATGCCGAGAACGCGGCAAGTCAGACGGCAAATGACGTCGACACGGCGCCTGCGATGGGTCTGGCGACCGTACCCGGGGTGGACGAAAGCATAAAAATAAAGGTTGACGACGACAAGGTGCTTGGCGTACAGGACACGGTTGAGAGTGTCGGAGACAGAACAAGGAATATCGACAACGAGCAAAGCATCATAGAAGATCTTGGAGCCAGAGTTATCAACGGTGCGCATGTCATTCTTAACCGATATCTAAACCATCCTAAGCGCTTGTATTTTTAGGCGATGAGAAGATAATCCGACCGATAGCAAGCGACTGGGGCGCTTTAAGCCGTGGGTGATCCCGTCACCACGTCTGGTTCACCAGAGCAGCTCTGACCAGTCTGCAGATTGGCTTTCTCCCCCCGATCCGTCCGTCAATCTCAACGTTGCACGCGATACTCATCACAAGGGAACCGCGGTGTGGTTCACTGAGAGCAGCACCTACAGAAGGTGGAAAGAATTTGGTTCCTTGATGTGGATCTACGGAAAGCGTATGTTCCCGCACTCTGCATTTTCGCATTTAGTAACAGACTTCCGATATCATAGCGGGGTGTGGCAAAAGCATTCTAACGTATGTCATCCGAATGATAATATTGCCTTGGCCTGGTATGCTTATGGTTCTATCTATCTCTAGCTCCACAATCATCCAAGACATCGAAAGCATCTCCACGGCAGGTTCAGCGTACCTGGCATACTACTTCTTCGATTTCAAGGACACGAGAAAACAAGATGCTCGTGGTTTCCTCTCCTCCATCCTCGTACAGCTCTGTGGTCAATCTACTTCATTCTGCAAGATACTTCATGAGTTATTCTCAGAACATCAATGTGGTTCGAAGCAGCCCAGTGACAGCACCCTTAAACAATCCCTCGAGAAAATATTAAAAGTATCAAGAAAATTCCCATTATACGTCGTCGTAGATGCTCTCGATGAATGTCCTGACACCTCTGGGCTGCAATCGTCGCGCGAAAAGGTCCTTGCACTCATCCAGGAGCTAGTCGAGCTCAACCTCCCAAATTTACGTCTCTGTATCACAAGTCGCCCCGAAGTTGATATCCGGAATGTACTTGAACCCTTGACAACGATTTCCAGCCGCGTATCCCTTCACGACGAAGATGGACAAAAGGAGGATATTGCTGACTACATCAGATTCATCGTCTATTCGGACAAGAAGATCATGAGATGGCGGGAGAAGGACCAGGAACTAGTCTTCGAGACACTTTCGAACAGAGCCAATGGAATGTATGAGGCGCTTCTCTGCTTACAACACATTTTCTGAATTTCAAATAGGTTCCGTTGGGTTTCATGTCAATTTGAAGCCTTACGCCGCTGTCTCGCACCAAGCATCCGACAAGTTCTCACCGAGTTGCCCGTGACCCTTGACGAGACTTATGAGCGGATACTACAAGAAATTCCTAAAGCAAACCGAATACACACACATCGACTCTTACAATGCCTGGCGGTGGCTGTCCGTCCGCTTCGTGTGCAGGAGCTAGCGGAAGTCCTTGCCATTGATTTCGGCGTAGCCAAGGGAATTCCGAAGCTAGATGAAGATATGCGGTGGCAGGATCAAGAACAGGCCGTGTTGTCCGCATGCTCAAGTCTGATCGACGTCGTTGATTTCCGCAATTCCCGCATGGTTCAATTCTCTCATTACTCAGTCAAGAGTTCCTTACATCGGATCGTCTTGCCGCCTCCTTGGTGGATCCATTGCGCGACCATCATATTCTCCTCGAGCCCGCTCATACTACTATGGCCAAGGCATGCATCGGCGTGCTACTTCATTTGAAGAAACCCATTATCAACGAGACAATGAAGAAGTTCCCTCTAGCGGACTATGCCGCCAAGCACTTTGCCGATCACGCCGAATTCGGGAACGTGATATCACATATAACGAGTGCAATCGACGACCTCCTCGATGCAGCCAAGCCGCATTTCGCTGTATGGATGTCACATATCAGCTCTTCCTGGTGGGCAGAGAAGGATTCCGGTGCAGCGAAAGGATCTCCGCTATATCATGTTGCGGACCTTGGGTTTCATGGCCTGGTACAACACCTCATTGTGAGGCAGCCACAGGACGTTTTCGCTAAGGGTGGTGTACATGGAACCCCGGTGCATGCAGCGTTGCACAGGAGACATCTCCGAGTCTGTCAGCTTCTACTCCCACACTGCGTCGGCAAGGATGTTCGAGATGCCAGTGGTCAGACGCCCTTGCACGTGGCAGCATCGAATGCACTGCTTGACGTTGTTCGGATGACTATCAAGTTTGGTGCGGATGTCAATGCGCACGATGACAATGGCTGGACACCGCTTCATCAAGCGATCGATACGAGCCAACTGCTGGAAAATAGGAAGATGGAGATTGTGCAGCTTCTACTCGATCACGGTGCGGATATAGCAGCGCGAAATAACGATCACGTGACCGTACTACATCTGGCGGCGAAGAACGGCGATCTCGCGGCTACACGATTGCTGCTCGAGCACGGCACCAGTATCGATGCCCAGGACAAACGTCTTCATACACCACTACACTCTGCGACATTGGGTGGGAATCCCGATGTTGTGCGGCTCTTACTGGAGCGCGGTGCGGACCTGGAGGCAAAGATGGACAACCACAGCACACCACTGCATATAGCGGCGGGGAATGGGAAAGTCGCTGCTGTACGGTCGCTTCTCGATCATGGCGCGAATGTTCAAGCACGTTGCAAAGACCTTTGGACACCACTACACGGCGCGTCGTGGAATGGGAGTCCCGATGTTGTGCGGCTCTTACTAGAGCGCGGTGCGGACCTGGAGGCAAAGATGGACAACCACAGCACGCCGCTGCATATAGCGGCGGGGAATGGGAAAGTCGCTGCTGTACAGTCGCTTCTCGATCATGGCGCGAATATTCTAGTATGCCGCGAAGATCTTTGGACACCGCTGCACGGTGCATCGTGTGGTGGGAATCCCGATGTTGTGCAGCTCTTACTGGAGCGCGGTGCGGACCTGGAGGCAAAAATGGTCAAGCACAGCACGCCACTGCATATAGCAGCGGACTATGGGGAAGTTGCTGCTGTACGGTCGCTTCTCGATCATGGCGCGAATATTCAAGCACGTTGCAAAGACCTTTGGACACCACTACACGGTGCATCGTCCAGTGGAAACCTCGATGTTGTGCGGCTCTTACTGGAGCGTGGTGCGGACCTGGAGGCACAGATGGACAACCACAGCACACCACTGCATCTAGCGGCGAGGAATGGGAAAGTTGCTGCTGTACGGTCGCTTCTCGATCATGGCGCAAATATTCAAGCACGCCGCAAAGATCTTTGGACACCGCTACACGGTGCATCGTATGGTGGGAATCCCGATGTTGTACAGCTCTTACTGGAGCGCGGTGCGGACCTGGAGGCAAAGATGGTCAAGCACAGCACGCCACTGCATATAGCAGCGGACTATGGGGAAGTTGCTGCTGTACGGTCGCTTCTCGATCATGGCGCGAATATTCAAGCACGTTGCAAAGACCTTTGGACACCACTACACGGTGCATCGTCCAGTGGGAACCCCGATGTTGTGCGACTCTTACTGGAGCACGGTGCGGACCTGGAGGCAAAGATGGACAACCACAGCACACCACTGCATCTAGCGGCGGAGAATGGGAAAGTTGCTGCTGTACAAGTACTACTCGAGCATGGTTCGATTACGCATGTGCGGGATAATGATGGCCAGACCCCACTCCATAATGCATCGTCAAGACAATATCTCGACATCATAGAGCTCTTACTGGAGGACAGAGCGGACATAGACGTACAAGACAACCAACGGAAAACACCATTGCATTTGGCAGTGCATGAGGGGAAGGTGGAGGCGGTACAACTCCTACTCAAGCGTGGTGCAAACGTCTATGCGCGTAACGACAATCGCCAAACCCCACTCCAGCTTGCGGAGGCAAGAGGAAACCAGGAGATCATACAGCTGTTCTCTGAACACATGCGACACGAATAGACGACGTGGCATCTACTTGTCTTCGCATGGATTTATACTGTAAGTGTTGGAGTTCGACGGTACTTTATGTGATTATTAACATCTCCAGTCACAGCCATCAAGATTAATACGTTATTGCTCAACCAGTTCCAAGACATTGTAATACTTTGACATATTTCCGTCTACACAAACGTCGTCAAGGACAAAAGTGGCGGAATAATTGAGCGATTTTTTTTGATTCGCTGTATTTCGTGACTACACCGACATTTACCATAGCGTATTGTACACTTTTACACATGGAATCCGTGCGAGCGTTTCGAAGTTCAGAGACGATGTGAGGCAACTATTATACGCGCATTCGTACGTGTACCTCTGGCTCGGGCACTACACGCGGCGCCGCCCACCCCCTTCATATCTTATGTTTTATGTCTTACACGTCCATTCGTTCTCGCTCCAGAAGTCGTCTGATCTCCTTTGTCTAATATTCCATGGCTTGCCTTGCGTAACCTTGTACCTTGTGTCCCTTAGCTGTACATGACCACACATAGAGGATTATCCTGGGGCTCGTGGACCCGTTGTTCCAGCGATCAACCACCAAAAGAACTGTCAGTCCGCCTCCGCCTCCGCCGTCGCCGTGTCACGGGACCGTACGCGCTGTTCCAACAACGATCCAAACATTTCTACTTGCCAGTGACACCGGATTTAGTCCAATGTTGACATCATTTATGAGTACATTGACTCGGACATGGATTATGCATAGCATCGGTCACAACTACGGTAACTGGTGACTGTACGACTAGTATGACAACACCGTTTCTACAAAGGCCAGAAGAACAAAGACGGGCGCAATCTGCTGAGCAGCGCCCATGCCCGTAACGATACGCTGCCGGACATGCGGACACATCCACTGCCAGGAACGAATGCCATGCGTTGTTGCTGTCGGGCTGTGTGTACTGTATGGGCGTTGACAATGTCATAGACACGAACAGTGCAGTGAATCGAAATTCAGGGCTATTGGCGAGACTTGATTTCGTTTGATGTCCGTTGGAGGCGCAACTAATTTATTATCGAATTTAAGAAACACTATTCTCAAGTATAGTATTTTCTACAAAACCACCAGGGCGTACAAGACGAACAAAGGAGAAGGCATACTTCGTACACATTATGGTACAGACTCGCGCGCAACACGTACGATCGATAGATAGAACGTTCGTCAGGCTCCATAATTAGTCACAGTGTTGTCAGGGTCGATTTGACCTCGGTCGGTAAAACGCGGGTCGGAATTGACCCGTCGTATGACCCGACCGGTCAATTGGGTCAATGACCGGTCGATGCCTTTTTTGGACAAGTCTGTGAATTGCCGTTCTTTGTAAATAATTGAATAGAACGTATTTACAATGTCAACTAGTGCTTTGAACCTCTTCCCCTCTCAATCCAAATGCCTCCCAAAAGTTGGGTCTGGGCTTAATTCGCAATCCACATGCTCTCGATTGTGGTTAATTCTGCAGGCTGTGAAAGGGTTTTCAGTCACTTTGGGATCACGCATACGAAACGCCGCAGTCGTTTAAGCCTCGAAAAAGTCCAAAAGACTGCAATAGTCAAGATGGACCTTCAGCGTAGTCATGTGGAGGCCGGACTTATTCACCGCCGATGCAAACGAAAATTCGGTGCCGCATTCGAGGAGGATTCTACTTCACCCATAGCAGCCTCAGCACCGCCTTCAACTTCAGCCTCAAGGGACATTGGGAACGCCGAGGAACATGAGGTAGAAGGGGAAGACGATGAAGAAGATGTTGTCGACTTTGAGGGGCTGGCTGAGAAATTGATCTCGGCTGCAGAAGCAGATGATGAAGATAACAACGAAAGCGAAACTACAACACCTGTGCCTCAAAATTCGAGCTCAACAAAAAGCACTTCGGGACCCAACACTTCGAAAAAAATCCTTATACCACTTAAGGATCTTTTCATCTATCCTGGAGATCCAGCGGCACCAACTGAGTTAGAGTTTTATTGGAAAGGGGGTATTGCAAAGCTTGAGGAGACGCTGGCTGCGTATGAGTTACTTTTAGAGTCACCAAGACACTCGGACAACGAGGCGGCATAGACATATTATCACGAGTACTACTAAATTTAGATATATACCAAATTAGGAAGGTCCGACCATTTTATCGACCAAATGGTCAATATCGACCGGTCGTGTTGACCGACCGGTCGGACCGTGGGTCGTAACAACACTGATTAGTCATGAGACGACTCGGTGACGATGAGCCTTGAACAACGGTTTTGAGTGAGGACTCATTCTCAGGTGAATGGGACACCACGACTCCGGAGGAACTTGAAGAGGTAGCCACGTCCGAGTCCCCCGAGAATGCTGTATGTCCCGGACAAGTCCGAGTCGTAGGACCACTACTACCTGTACGAGGGTACGATAGGGCGACGTCGATCTGGAATCATACCAGGCGCAAAACATCCCGGAGGCAGAGGGAACCCACCCAGCGTCCACCCAACCCTCAGTCATCCGTGGTTCAACATCTTGACGGAGGCTATCCACCGCTCGATGCAGCGTCTGAAATGTAGCGGGGTCGAGATAGCGCGTCCAAAGGTCATAAACTTTGAATCCCGCTCAAAAATATCATCTCCGAGAACTGCTTCTGCGTATTTATTTAGCGAGGTTTCGCCAGCGCGGACACCCTCCACGAGATATTTCACGGTCGTGTTAGCCATGTACGATACATCGTTGTCCATTTCTCCTATGCTGAGCGGCCCGCAGTTCAAAAACGCGCACAGGGTAAGCAAGGGCCCTGGATAAGAAAAAAAAGGTGGGGGTTGTTTGGATGGGGTGGGTGGGTGGATGGATGGATCAGTTGGTCTCACTGAGTCGGGGAGAGGACGGTTAGTACGCACGGCATGATTGCTTGAAGAAGCGCCCGTGTACTGTATTCCATCCTAAGTGCCTTTACCTCCTCTGGCGTCGTGTTTCCCTCTTCGCGAATGTCCATCAATCTAGAGTATGAATGAGTAGAAAAGACTCGGCGGGTATCGGGGGTTGCGAAGGAAGGACGCACTGCTGTTCGCATAGTTGGCGAAGGCGAGGAACAAACCCCGCTTGAGGGTCTAGAAGTGCCTCTAGATTATCTTTTGCGCCTGGAATAAGGCAAGAACATCTGCACAGGGCGTGCAGAACGTCTCAGACATCGGCGCACCCGTTCGATCACTCTTTCCTTATTTGGACGCGACTTCTCATTCAGGACACCGGCCCGGCCCGCCCGGGTAACCGGGACACCGTAGTCTGGACTCGGAAGGAAAAGTAATTTTATTCTTCAAATTACAAGTCACGGTACTCGACAACAAGAACTAGAGGCGCATTTCTTTACATATAAACAAAGTCAAGCTCCTATGGAACTATGAGGTAGTCAACGTTTCCTCAGTAGTTCGATAAACCTGGAGTCGTAAGTCTTTACTAAGGCCCTTAAGGATCCTATGATGGTCCGATGATGTGTTTCCGGCGATAAGTGTTCATCTGGACAGACGACACCACCATGTGAGCCAATATCCAAATCTCAAAGTAAATTGAGGGAGAGCGTACCTGTTGGCGCAGAAGTCGAATGTGTCTCCCATGTCTCACTCAACATGTTGACGAAGCGTTCCTGTGTGGCGGGTGAGAAGTCATGGTCTTTCAGACCACGACAAAGCTCTTCAAAGACCAATTTGATGTCCTTAATGTCCTCGCGAGACGGGTGCCACGGGCGCTTAAGCAGCTCGAGGATGTTCGCAGTGAATTCCGTCGCAGCAATCAATCGCCCGTCCGACCAATCATCGTTGCGCTGCCCGGGCTGGTAGCGTGGGGAAGCGCGATCATTCTCGCCGATGGCTGCCGCAAGCACCTCGACCAGCTCCGCGCTCCTATCCGGGTTCATCCGGACCTCGGTGTCCGAGAGTTGCTCCAGAAGCGCCCGCTCCAAAACGGCAATGGTCTTCACCGCCGCAAACGCGATCTCGGGGTCGTGGTCACGGGATAAATGCTGGAGTTTATGGCCTATAGCGTATGGTAGGTCCAGGGTCAAGCCTTTGACTGTGAGGGACGAGACCGCCTTTGACAATTCCAAGACGACATGCGAACAGGTGATCGCGCGGTGACGGCGTGCCACATCATCCATTTTCCCATTACCGTTGATGCAGGTTGAAAGGAGATGTACCATCCGCTGGCCAAGTGGCATATCAGTTCCCTTGAGTTTTAATAGTGACCCGATATCATCGATACGGGTGCCAACATTATTGTCGATCTGCAGATAACCGGGGATCGCTTCCAGAAAGGCTTCTACATCACCATCGTCGCGACACATGCTGAGGGTCATTCGAACAGCTTGTTTGTCGAGAACCTTTTTGCCCACTACGGCCTTCATTATATGTTTGTCGAAACCTTCTGTTGTGTGCGACCATAGCTCCTTGATCCTGGTCCGAACATGGCTAGAGCAGGTAAACGGGAACAGAACGATGATGGTAGTAATGTGGCCGATGTACCAGAAAACGGAGGTAAGCGGAGTCTGGAAGGGACATTGTTGGAATATCACGGGAAGAAAAGTGAGGGTGACATAAATGGCCGCAAAGAAACAGATGACTGCGAGGACAACGTGCGCGACTTCGTCATTGATATTGAGAAGGAATTCGACGAGGCCAGCAAAGAAAAGGAATATTGCAGCGTGCAATAGGAGGGAGATGTTTTCAACTATGAGGCGAACATGGAATTCTTTGATGCCGGCGAAAAGAAAAGTGCGAACTCGGACACGATGTGCTGGCGTGTCTGAATGTTGGGTGAGCCTATCGTACCTGCGGACCCAGGATTGCACAAGTGTGGCACCGAGGCCGCACGAGAGAGTGATGACGAGGCTGAGGAACCAAAGGATATTCACTTGAATGGCATAACGTGGAGGTTTGAACGAGTCGAGGGACGGAGGGGTGAAGCGATCTCCATTAGAGATCCCCGCAAGTTCCTGGGTAACTTGTTGAAGAAGGGAAGAGGAGACATCGGTGGGATCGGGTTTGAGGTTCTTGTAACTCTCGATGAGGAATGCGGCAACGGTTGCGGAGAATACACCCGTCTAGAGACCGATTTAAAAACGTAAACGGGTTGTGAACGCCAACTACTAGCCATCTAAAAACGTACATAAATGAGGATTCCGTCCATGTCAGCCTTCCAACGTTCAACCATAGCGCTGTCATGCTTGTCGGCGTGTGTAATAGAGAGAATCCACATCTTTGAGGAAGGGTCATCGCCACTACTAGCAGCTAGGATAGCTACAGGCCGAAATACGATTTCAGAGACGAAGACGTGACGTCGCAAGTCCTATGTGAATACACACCATTTTCTACCTTGCCCTTTTCCTCATCATTGAGGGAGAGCCTTTCGGAATCCATTGTGAAAGAAGAATTGCTTCAAAGGGCGAACGACTGGCACGGAGGGAGTCGGACATTTATAGAGCAGAGAGATTATCAGGGCACGTCTGTCACGATTCCGTAAAAGTTCCGATTGAGGCGCAAAGCTGTCAGTGAACAATGAGGAGAAGAAGTGTTCCAACATTCCCCGCCATTTTGCCATACTTGAGGCCTGCGTTTCTAGAATTTTCCCTCAACCGGTCACCCGGTGTTTCCTTCAGCCTGACGGACCTGAACGGGCTGGCTATGATGGTAACCGATTAATTTATCGCTTTCCAAGGTGAAATTCAAGCACGAATTGCAAGCTGTGCCTTGTCCCTTGGCCACCATGCACTGGCATGCCAGTCGCGTCGAACTCCAAGTCCACTCGAACATACAGTACTGTACATTCTGTCGTTTTGCGGCCCCAACATTCTTCAAGTCTAATAATTCCCAAGGAGGGAAAACGGATCAATATCGCTTCCCTGAGTGATTGGAGTTACATGATTGGCGTGCGTATCTGTCAATCACTTTGCGGCTGTCAATCACACTTGGCTTCTAGTCAGCTCCACACTCCGGCAACTGATAATAAGCGGCCCGAATATCTCTCACGCTCTCCGCTAGCATCCACCGTCACGGTCTTCTTCCACGCGACGCATGACTCCGCAAGGTGACGGGGAGATCAGGCTGTACAGTACAGTACACTGCAGTTAACAGTCTTCTGTTTCATTTTTTCCCATTCTTACAATTCCTGTCAATCGTAAAAAGTGGTGGAGATGACCCCACCATGACAATGTCTATACCTTGAGCTGAGCGACGACGCGCGGGCTCACTGGCACTTGGATCCTCTTATGACTTGTATTCATGAAAGCCACTACGCAGATCGACAGGAGTACTGGCAGTACTGGCAGTACTCCTGTCGATCTGCGTGGAAGGTGTCTCTGGAGATGTCTGGCCGCAAGGATTCAGTTGCTTCGAGTCGGCTGTCGCGGCGTACTACTGTATTGGCCAGTCGGAACTGGATCTCCGAAATGACTCCAAAACAGGTAACAGCTTCGCGGAGATTTTGTAGTCTTGCCTCCTATCACTGCATAGTGGCTTCCCCCTCGACGCTTGCCTCGTCTTCGAGTTGAACAATATTGGGGCAAGATTACACCAATCGAAGAGCAAGAATGGCGTGATTTTCAGCTTGACTTCTGGAGCTCACGACTTTGGATTCGCAAGGACTACATACGGATGTATGACTTTTTCATCCAGTGGTACGAGCAAGCTACTAGTAAGCATTTAAGAGGGATTGGCAAGGAAGCACCCTCTGTTGTTACAGTATAACAGGCCAATCCGGCATTACTTGAGTGGGTTTTTCTCATAACCGTCCCATCATCTAACACTGCGAGAAAAGGGGAATCTCACTGGGTCAATTATGAAGCGAAACCGTTCATTTATGCCGAGTTGCCGACAGGGGCTATTTATTTTTGTTGAAGGCGTTTTTCACAAACGCCTCGAGGTGATCTGTCCTTTTTCCCATAAGTTACATGTGGACGTTTGTGACAATTATCAAAGTGGCAATTCCTCCTCTTCTCACTCGCCGAGACACCAGCCTCTTCAACATATATACCACCTTCGTCCCGTCGAATATGTGGAAGCGTACTATGAGGACGACTACCTCGCCATCATGAATCCTTGGACTAGAGAAGTGATAGCCCAAAGCGTGAGCTTCCGGAATTCATGCCGAATGCCATAAATTTTCGATAAATATGGACCCATCTCTCGGGTTTGCCTCAAATTCGACAGCTTATCCCCTATGTACGACGTGGATCGCAGTCAGTGGAGATTAGCGTTCCTCACAATAGAGCATATTCGTGACATCGTTGATACTGTGAAGCCTGCAACCAGTTCGAGTTGGACGAGCGGCCGATGAGTTTGTTCCAATATTTCTTCTCAGACGCTTGGACGTGAATGAGGTCCTGCAGTGGAGGTGAATGGGAACCGGGCCTAGAAAAGGCTCGGGTATCGGTGTTGCGAAGGAAGGACGCACTGCTGTTCGCATAGTTGGCGAAGGCAAGGAGCAAACCACGCTTGAGGGTCTATAACTACCTCTAGATGATTTTTGCGCCCGGAATAAGGCAAGAACGTCTGCACAGGACGTGTAGAACGTCTCAGACATCGGCGCACCCGTTCACGGTTCTCTCGACCACTCTTTCCTTATTTGGACGCGTCTTCTCATCCGGGACACCGGCCCGGGCAACCGGGTTACCGTAGTCTGGACTGGACAGAGGAAGGAAATTTTATTCTTCAAATTACAAGTCACAGTACTCGACAACAAGAATCAGAGGCATGTTTCTTTACATATAAACAAAGTCAAGCTCCTATGGTAGTCAACGTGCCCTCAATAGTTCGACAAACCTGGGGTCGTAAGTCTTTACTAAGGCCCTTAAGGATCCTATGATGGTCCGATGATGTGCTTCCGGCGATAACTGTTCATCTGGACAGATGACACCACCATGTGAGCCAATATCCAAATCTCAAAGTAAATTGAGGGAGAGCGTACCTGTTGGCACAGAAGTCGAATGTGCCTCCCACGTCTCACTCAACACGTCGACGAAGCGTTCCTGGGTGGCGGGTGATAATTTACAGTCTTTCAGACCACGACAAAGCTCTTCAAAGACCAATTTGATGTCCTCAATGTCCTCGCGAGACGGGTGCCACGGGCGCTTAAGCAGCTCGAGGATGTTCGCAGTGAATTTCGTCGCAGCAATCAATCGCCCGTCCGACCAATCATCGTTGCGCTCCCCAGGCTGGTAGGGCGGGGAAGCGGGAACATTCTCGCCGAAGGCTGCCGCAAGCGCTTCGACCAGCTCCGCGCTCCTGTTCGGGTCCATTCTAACCCCGGCGTCCGAGAGTTGCTCCAGAAGCGCACGCTCCAAAACGGCAATGGTCTTCACCGCCGCAAACGCGATCTTGGGATCGTGGTCACGCGATAAGTGCTGGAGTTTGTGACCTATAGCGTATGGTAGGTCCAAGGTCAAGCCTTTGGCTGTGAGGGACGAGACCGCCTTTGACAATTCCAAGACGACATGTGAACAGGTGATTGCGCGGTGACGGCGTGCCAGATCATCCATTTTCCCATTACCGTCGATGCAGGTTGAAAGGAGATGCACCATCCGCTGGCCAAGTGGCATATCCGTTCCCTTGGGCTTTAATAGTGACCCGATATCATCGATACGGGTGCCAACATTATTGTCGATCTGCAGATAACCGGGGACCGCTTCCAGAAAGGCTTCTACATCACCATCGTCACGACACATGCTGAGGGTCATTCGGACAGCTTCTTTGTCGAGAATCTTTTTGCCCACTACGGCATTCATTATATGCAAGTCGAAACCTTCTTTTGTGTGCGACCATAGCTCCTCGATCTTGGTCCGAACATGGCTAGAGCAGGTAGACGGGAATAGAACGATGATGGTAGTAATGTGGCCGATGTACCAGAAAATGGAGGTAAGTGGAGTCTGGAAGGGACATTGTTGGAATATCACGGGGAGAAAAGTGAGGGTGACATAAATGGCCGCAAAGAAGCAGATGACTGCGAGGACAACGTGCGCGACTTCGTCATTGATATTGCAAAGGAATTCGACGAGGCCAGCAAAGAAAAGGAAGATTGCTGCGTGCAACAGGAGGGAGATGTTTTCGACTATGAGGCGGACTTGGAATTCTTTGATGCCGGCGAAAAGAAAAGTACGAACTCGGACGCGATGTGCTGGCGTGTCGGATTCTTGGGTAAGCCTATCGTACCTGCGGACCCAGGATTGCACAAGTGTGGCACCGAGGCCGCACGAGAGGGTGATGACGAGGCTGAGGAACCAAAGGATATTCACTTGAATGGCATAACGTGGAGGTTTGAACGAGTCGAGGGACGGAGGGGTGAAGCGATCTCCATTAGAGATCCCCGCAAGTTCCTGGGTAACTTGTTGAAGAAGCGTAGAGGAGACATCGGTGGGATCGGGTTTGAGGCTCTTGTAACTCTCGATGAGGAATGCGGCAACGGTTGCGGAGAATACACCCGTCTAGAGACCGATTTAAAAACGTAAACGGGTTGTGAACGCCAACTAGCGATTTAAAAACGTACATAAATGAGGATTCCGTCCATGTCAGCTTTCCAACGTTCAACCATAGCACTGTCATGCTTATCGGCGTGTGTAATAGAGAGAATCCACATCTTTGAGGAAGGGTCATCGCCACTGGCGGCCTTGCTGGTGGCTAGAATATCTAGATGTAAAAACGATTTTAGAGACGGAGGCAGGACGCAACAAGACCTATGTGAATACACACCGTTTGGTGCCTTGCCCTTTTCCTCATCATTGTGGGCGGACTTTTCGGAATCCATTGTGAAAGAAGAATTGGGTCAGAAGGGCGAACGAACGTTTATTGAAAATGGAGAGGGAGACATATACCAGGAGAGATTATCAAGGCACGTCTACTGTTCCGTAAAAGTTCCGATTGAGGCGCCAAGCTGTCAAGTGTTCCAACGTTTTTTGAAAAATCTCTTCCAATTATCGCACAAAGGTGAAATTCAAGCACTTCACACACGTACTATTTCCGATTGCATTCCGATTGCATTCCGGGGTGATTGAACGGTGAGTTGCAAGATGTGTCTTGTCCCCAGTCATCCGACATGTTGGGAATCCCCCAAACGGCACTTATCTCCCACGGATTAGTCAGGTGCATCCGCTCACTCCCGGGCCGCTTTCTCTTTCACTCTAAGAATCACACTCGCCTCTTCCTAAGACAACATATTACTGTAATTCCCAAGGAGGGGAAACGGATATCGCTTCCCGATTGGCCTGATAATAGCGTATGTGTCAATCAATTGCGGCTGTCAACCAGCTCCACACGGATGGCTATAATACTGTACTAGTACTGTAAGCAGCCCGAATATCTCACGCTCTCCGCGACGCACGACTCTGCAAGGTGGCGGTCTGTATTGTACACTGCAGTTAACGGCCTTCTGTTTAACTTTTTTCCCGTTCTTGCAATTCAATCGTAAAAATGACAAACGGCCCCACCGTGTCAGTTTTTTTGGTTTTTCTCATAACCGTCTCATCATCTAACACTAAACACTCTACGAGAAATGCCGACAGGGGTTTTTATTTGTTGAGGAAGTTTCTCACAAACGCCTCGAGGACGACCTAATCCGTCCTTTTGTCCCATGATACATGTGGACTTTTGTCGACCACTCGACGTGGACAAGTCTCCAAATGGCATTCCTTGAAGTTTCCTTCTCATCTCATTCACCAAACCCCAAATTCAGTCACAGTCGTAAATCCTTGGACTAGAGAAGTGATAGCCAAGGCGTGAGCTTCCGGAATTCACGCCGAATGCCGTAACTTTTCGATAAATATGGACCCATCGATCGGCTTATCCCCATGTACAATCTGGATCGCAGTCAGTGGAGACTAGCGTTCCTCACAATAGAGCGTCTTCGTGATATCGTTGATAAAGCCTGCAACTTCGAGTTGGACGATGAGTTTGTTTCAATATTTCTTTCTCAGACGCTTGGACGTGAATAAGATCCTGGAGGCGACGCTGGAGGCACGCTACGCCTGCCGTCGAGACACAACTCAAAGAAGTGTTTCAGGCACTTGCAATGGGACGACCGGATCTCTCTATATCAGTACTTGACAGTCATCTCTGTCGCAAGGCAAATAACTAGCTTCGTGTTCGGGTCATTAGTGCGGGCCTCAATACCTCCGCGAGGTGTTTCGCTCACGCTAGTTCCAATGGCGAAACGATTCCCGCCGGTTGAAGGTGAAAAGAGGATTCAATGGGAACCGGCATCGAATTATACAGACCGATCAGACCGACCCTTGGCGGCTTCACCCGTCTCGATCTACTTTCTGCCTAGCGGGGTGGTTGAATTGGAGACCACTGGCAGACTGACGCCAGCTGTGGCATCCGAATTCCAGCCCAATCGACTGTACGTGCTAAAGTCAACAAACAAATCGGGCAGCAATTCGATGCGTTTATCATAAGCGGCGGATTTCTCCACCATTTTCTTTTTCCAAATCGCGACGACGTCCCTCTTTGAATCTGGATCTAAATCCGTCTATGCTATCAACGAGGGAAACGTTTTCTTTTCCGAAAAGATACTGCGTGAGCTCCCTCCAAAGACAATGTGGCGGTTCGTGTTTGCCAGTGTTTTCCCACCTAGGAAAAGGATGTGCAAGAGTACGGTGGGGGAGTCTTTGACAGGGGTGACACTGTTCTCGGCGGAGCTGGACGTCGAGCAATGGGAACCCATGGCCTGACCTGCAGGGGATGGATATCAAACAAGGTACAACTGTGAGATGGATAGCAGACCGGACGGAGATTCGGAATGCTGTGCGTTACGGTTACAATAATCGAAGTTCGAAGTACTGTAAAATGCCGAACGCAGCCCAGCAGCCCGCCGAATTTGTTCCGAGTCGATCATCTGGTCATCATAGCGCGCTATTGGCATTCGCGAATAGTACCCGAGTGAGTTATAAGCGGGATATCGTGAGTAGGACTAGAGAGTCCAAGTCAAGGGTATCGACACAAGCGGTGGCACATAATAAAACAAACACACTATACACACAATGTGTAGTGTGAAACAATAAATTAAGTAAAACATCTGCGCCGACCCGGTGAACAAGCTCGCGTACCACGCATCCGTAAACAATTCATGCAGCCAGCGTCGATTCCTCCGGTCTGTACGCATCAACGTCTTCGGGTGAGTGCACACGAGACAGATCTAGAGGGCTCGCTTTGTACGGCGTAAGCCGAATATCCTCATCATAACTCGAGCGCGAGGCGTATGATGTAGCATATTCGTTACTTCTTAGTTCGCCCTCTACCGGCACGTAACCTTCCACGCCGAAGGCCTGACCTAAGGACCGTTTGTTAGGCGCGGGCTGGTGCCGGCGGCCCCTAATACGACTTGCAAAATAGGTAAGTGCCGAGCCGATTTCGACGGCAAAGTCCCCTACAGGTCCCCGCCCCCAAATGCGTCAGCAAATGCGTATGTATCGGATGAAAGGGAGAATAGACGGTGAAGGCGTACATAGGTTAATCGAGTCCAAAAGTGGTCGCCAAATACTTGTGTGGGGCTCGCCTGGTTGCACCTGATACTCCTTCCAATTGAAGGACCACATCATGAAGGCCGCAAAGAATATCGTCTGCATTCAATGAGCCAGAAAGCCAGAATAAGAGAGAAAATGACCCCATGCCTCAATGCAAGTTGTCAACGCATTTAGGCCGTCAGCAATATTCGTACTTGTCCAAAACTTCGTCCCATGAATAACGTGATCCTCCAAAACGGTAAACTTTAACATATGCAGATTAGCAGGAGACAGGCAGAACGGAAAGTACACTACGTACCATGAATGACTGGTAATATGTGAAAAAGACGATTAGTTTGATCGAGAGAAACTTGGCAAGGGGGCGGCGTCCGGCAAGTTCCTCCTTCGTCAGATCGTAGAACAAGATCAAACCATATAACGCGATGCTGAAAAAATTATCAGCATAATGGAGTACAGCGTACGCTAAATGTACCTGACGGAAATGAAATCAATCGTATCTAGATATAACGATGCAAAGTGGACGTTATACGACGAAGACTCGCACAACACATTGAAGCGTTGGCAAATAATTGCCACAATAGTGAGAACTGCGCAATGGACATGAGTGAGTCCAAGTCAATGCAAAGGAATTGCCGGTACATAGGCATACCAGGTCGAACCACAACATATTGCATGACGGACCACTAGTTGCCGAAAGTTAGAACGGGAAAATCAGTAGGATAGAGAGTGCTCGGAAGGCACCTTCAACGTGTACATGAAGTAGGTCTACAAAAGTGGATGAGTAATGTCAAGCACGGACCGACGTAAGACATACTTTCGTGGGGCGAAATCGCCAGCAGCAGAACTAGATACGGCTTGTCAAGAAACGGTAATAAGTTCGCTTGGTGATCCTTACCGGCGCCGGAAGAGGCCGTTTACCCTTCCGGGCGAGGGCACCCTCAGTGGAATGCCCTACGGACGTCGAAGCGACGTATTCGATGAGGAGTAGCCTGTGGCAATGTCAGGGGGCGATTGGTCCTAGAATCCGAATGCCAAGGTGAACTCACAGGAATGCGCTTATTGTGATAGCCTTATGTAATCATGAGCGGCGAAAAAATGAACAAACTCCGACATACCTCGTATACTGTGAAGGGGATCAGGGTGAGTCTCGGACAACAGAGGATGTAGCGCACCAATTTCGATGAGAGAGTAGTAGGTGTAGCTTCGGAAGAATCGGTAGGAGAAGAAGGAAATGATTGCATATACGGGAGGCATGTACAAAACTCGGATACTGTGTGCAGGAGGGTCAGGACGCAGTATCATATGGCCGCAGAAAGGTAGTGGGATTAAACGTACATCTGCCGCTGCTCCGCAGGCTTTGTATAGTTACTATGGCATCTTAGCTCGCAGGAGTATTGAATGTAAGGCCGTGGCATACCGACAGTGATGAAGAACGGTTATAGCAGAGATTATATTGGCCTGTGGTCAGATGAAGATAAACTCATGTCATCTTTGCGAGAAATATTGCACGCACCACAAGAGCACATAATCCCGCAATTAGCCAACCAATACGATGCGCGTCCCAATGAGGGCTGAAGCTCCAAAAGTGCGACTGGTCGACGGCTTGAGCATTGTCGGACGGACAATACATCACTGTATACGTAATGCGGGGGAGCGGGGGGAAAAGACGACGGAGGAAAATGAGACTATAGACTCGAGGTACTCGAGGCTGCCTTGATAAAGCTGAACGGTGGTGAGATGTGGTCTCCTCGGGTACAATTCTCGGATACCGTCATCGCTCTCTCTCGGACATCCGCGGTCGTTGCACAGCATGTCACACGTGTACATGTACAGTCACAGTCACAGTCACGTTTATTTATCGGAAACCACTTCCAAGAAACAATTGACTTGGCAGGCACGCGCGTCTACACCCCACCATGCCATTTATGTACATTCCTCTACTTCTTCGGGCTCCGAGCTGGCACACCCGTCCCTTTCGAGTTCTGTGTGGTCCTCGGCGTGGGAGTCGCGCTACTTGGCGCTGTGGGTGTGTTGGGGGTCTTCTGTGGGGTCTTCGCCTGCACAATGTGCATAACATCTGTTAGCAGGGACGCAGGGGATTTCACAGAGACCGACAAACCGGCGTGGAAGACGTGCGTGTCTCGGTGGGGGCAGCGTGCTTGGGTTCACCTCCTAGTTTGACTCACGTTTAGTTCGCAACAACAAGAGAGAGTCAAGAAAACTCACGGCGCGGCATGTTCAATTGACTAGCTGGTGCTGGTGGTTGCTTTGGGTGGTGTGGTGTATGAGGATGTTATGAGTTTGATGTCCTCCATCGCTTGCTCACCCCTCCTTTTATACGTTTGGGAGCGCATGATGTGGCGCTATATCGACTACCATATCGTGACCTTCAATCGCAGCACCAGCTAAAACAGCCAAAGTCTCTCAAGGCACCGCTATCCCAAATGACCCGCATACGTGGCCTGCCGACGGTAATGAAACGCCTCCTCTCCATTCTGGGATATCTCGCTGTTGCCACCTCGATGGGTATGCATTTTGCCATAGGGTGGACTCCCGCGATTATCGCGTCGAACACTGTTTGCTGTGCTGACACTATCGCTTCTCCGTCTACTATCATTTCGGATTTCCCCTCCTGCCTCATCGGTCTTGTGCCCGTCGCGTGCTGTGCTGGCACATTTCAAACGCAATACTTACGTTTTACTTGCGAAGCACGTCGTCTTAATCTCTAATCACATCTCAATGACTCAGAGAAGGCAACTAGTAAGCTATGGCTTTTCTTGGTCTTCCTATTATCTTCATCCACCTGGAGACGTTGTGGCTACGGGATCTTTGACGTCTTGCCTAATATGCTAATACAGGGTCAATCTTTGTGTCCTAGTACTTTGCAGGGGAAATACCGCCTCTCATGACCACAATAAGTGCATTTGCATGTCTAGCGCCCCCACCTTCAAGCCTTCCTCTCATGAGATTATTCCTAACTTGGCTCCACTATTGTCTTTTGCTGTAACTCACTGGCACCCTCATTTCCAGTGCATCTCTTTTCCGCTCTGCGCAATTGATTCAACAGTGGCTTGCTACCCCGCCAGAGACAAATCCGCATCCAACGGCTATTCTTGCTCACCCACTTCACCCCCGCCGCCCCTGAGCCCCTCACACCAAACAGAAAGAAAAAGGAATAAGACGAGAATGTTTTCATTTGTTTCGAACACGAGTCGCACACTTATGTTGCCTATTTTGTCCCATTGACGTGTCGGATGCTCCCCACCCCTTCTTATCTATTCGTCACAATCACGACAAGACTGGATGTACTGTAATATCGGCCATCTGATATCGTATTTCAAATGAGTGCTCAGTGCGTTTTCATCTGCCAGCGCACTGCCGCTAGATCGGACCCGGTGATTCTGGCAATATCCCTTGCAGATGCCACGCAACATGGCCACCTGACTCAGGGCTCGCAGCGGGATAATGCGATAGGTGACGCATAGAACTCTCATGTTATACTCATCATACTCATCATCCACGTGCGTGATGAACGTTGAACCCCAAATTAATTCATTTGTTGGAAATGGGCGTCTTTGCAGAATCTCTTCTCTACAATGAGTGATTCGGATGTACTGATACACCGATACGGTAGTGCGTCGGACTGTGGACAATATTAAATGACTGATGAACCAGTTATCCAGTTATCGCCATGCAAAATAATTATTACATAAATAAAGCATTCCTCTTTGTCACGGTCTACCCGGGTTCATCATCATGACTTTGGACTCTGCAGAATTTCACGAAGCAGTGCGTTTGCTCATCTCTCCATCGAAATATCGCTGAAATCTTCCCGAGTTATAGGTTTATGGGGTCGTGAGACAAATTCCTCGAGGAAAAATCACTACGTACGGTGCGTTACAAAGTCGCTCCACATTTCTATGACTTACCTCCAATCATCAATCGCGACACGTCCCTTCTGACACACCTACAGGCCACGTAGCAAAACTTGTTGGGATGCCCACTTACTCACGACACGTCGGACAAGGCAAGCAAGCCCACGCCATCCATCTCCTTCGTCTACCTTCCCGCTGTCAAATTTGGCGCTGATGTAGCGTGATCTCCCACTGACACGTTGTAACAGCACTCAAGTTTCTTTCTTCCGATGCCAACCCGCCCGTTCCATGGCAGCGTGTGGTGTCTTCCGCAGGCAAGATCTCGTCACGGGGTCCGGGGACGGACGGAGCGCAGCGGCAACGTGAGGCGCTGGAGGCGGAAGATGTCGAGGTGCGCGTTGGTCGTGCGAATGAGCTGCTCATCGATCTCGTGGCATATGGATGGTTCCCCGCCAGTGTTCCTAGAACGTTCGAGCCTTGATCGCTTGCTCCTTGGTGCTGACCTGACCCAATCTGTGTGTCCAGTGAAAGGGCCTACCGCTGTCATGGCATTCCATACACGGCAGGCCCTTTCACCAGACACACAGATGTGGCATTCGCTGTCTCTCCCATCATGGCATCCCACACACGAATTGTTCCATTGCCTGAACCTGAGACGATGTGCTGGCCATCTGGCAAGGATGCCACAGAGTTCTTCCATCGAAAGAACCTGAGACATCGTTTTCCAGTGATGAGAAGTCAGTCGCCGTCACGGACCGCACACTACTCGGAATCAGCCACCCCTCCCTTGCTGCAGTGACTCCATCCCACAGAACCGCAGGTGCATAGACGGTGGCATTGTTGGCTCCGGTGAACCAACCCATGCATTTCTTTAGAGCCTTTACTCGCGGAGGGACGCCGTGCGCCATTGTGGTAAAGGTGGAGTATTTACGACGGGTACAAAGCAACCGTCTTCACTCGAGTCGGGAGGTCTAACTTGGACTGCGCATATGTTGGGGTTTGGCTGGTGCGCCGGGTTTGCTTAACCAGTGCACTGATAATAATCAAGCTAACGCTTCACCGCTTCACTGCTTGTCACGAGGCCAATCCACGTGATATTCATGTGACCGTTTTTTTTCTGAGCCAACTATTACGTTTCACGCACCTACAGTACTCCCCCGAGACGGAAGTTACGTCGCAGAACGCCCTAACCTCAACCAGTTAACCCTTCAAGTAGGTCAAATTTCTTCTCTCTCTCAAAGTTGGGACTGGGAGCTACTTTCCCATCAACCTACATAAGTTAGGCTACTTTCATAAACACAACTCAGAATCAAGAAACCAAGTGAATGTGTATGCGATATTATACAATGGTTATCGAAAGCCTTCCAACTGGGTTCGAACCAACCGGGAGGACTGATCGAATGTATCGCGTGTGTGAAATTAGGTGCTATCACGCAAGAGATGATTGAAAATAAATAAATTTATCAATTTGGTTTGATCCCAAGTCCCGCTCGCCCCATATCATGGTGTCTGATGAGCTAGAGACCTAGATGGCTTCGTCGCCAGACCAACGCGGGAGGACGATGCGGTACTCGCACTAGGCCCTACGCTCACATTATTCGGAGTCAGTGTATTTGCAAGTGGGGGTTTGCGCAGACGGTCTCCGATATGTCCGCGAACGTCCACGCTCCCGCTCAGGGATCAACACAGGACGGCGTGGCGCTTCAGCCGGTGCCTTGCCCTTCCGGACGTGCGGGAGCTCAGTACGTATAAAGGACGTGGTACCGAAAGCCATGAGCACGAGCGTTGCTGCGAGCGCAAAAACTGCTTCGGGAAAACGCGCGACGGTAGTCGAATAGACTATACCGAACATGACTGGCTGACAATTCAAAGACAGGGCATAGGATTGTCAGAACATATTCGAGGGTGGGTAATGAAAGATGGGGCATACGCCGAGGATCTGTCCAAGGGCGGTGAGCATGCTCAGACCCCCTAAGAGAGCGCCGATCTCGGGGTTGCCCTGTTGCGAGCGCTGGAGTATGCAAATTGCGAGGCTCTGCAGCGCGGGGGTGCTACCACCGGCTAGGGCGGAAATGCTGGTGACGCCGGTAAAAACGAGAGGAGACGAAGAAACGTGCAACGCAACCAGAGTGTGCGATACGATGTCAAGGAAGATTGAGCCCCGCACGACAGCGAGATCGGAGGTGATAGAACGTGCGAGGTGCGCACGTGCAAGGCTTGAAGGTAATTGAGCGAGGGAGGTGGAAGGTACCCGGGAAGATGGGTTGAAGGTGGATATAACGACTGGTGAAAAACTTTAACTAGAGATAGATCGGATATGTTGGCAATACACACATGGCATAAGTAAAAGGGTGTGGAACGCTCGCACTGCGGCAACGAAACTGATGTAGTAACCCAACTAAGCCAACATCAGTGTCCTTTATTTGGAGACTGCCGAGAAGAAAGCACCTGTTCTGCATCCCAGCCAAAGACGTGTTCCGCATACAAGGGTTTCATCTGGAAGACACCCTGGAATGTATTTTAGACTCTAGCCTGAATAACATTGCGAACGCTCGACTACGCACACCGGCGAGAAGAAGTAGAAACAAACCCGTAGCGAGCCATGGCATACTCCAATCTTCCTGCGTATGACCATTCACTATGCATCTCTGTGGCGCGAAAACAGCCAGCGGAGCAAAAAGTCACTTCTTAAGACCGGCATCATTTTGCACGGCAGGAGCGGGTGCGCCAGCTTTCTGCGCCACCTGTCGCCTTGTCTTGTTCAAGGACTCGGGGATGACAAGTAGGGACAGGATGAGGTTTATAGAGCTGAACAGGATGGCAGCCCAGAACGCAGCGGTCATGGAATGGATTTTCCGGTGGTGACTACCAGACTGTATTTGGGGCAGCGGGTGCCGAATGAAGAGCGCGCCTAGAGTCGGACCAAGCGAAAAGCCGATATGGGACACGCCCAAGAACCGCGAAAATATGTCAGCGCATGAGCCGCCAGAAGTGCAGTCGGATATATATGCCGAGATTGCAGCTTGGAGGGTTGCCGGACCGCCAAGAATGCCCTCCGCGATAGATGCAAATAGGAGGAATTTATAACCATGACGCGAAAGGTGTGAGGATGTGGAAGATGCGAATGCGAACGCGAGGTCACTGTGAATGGAGGTGAGAGATCGTGGAACGGAACGGCATGAAGGAAGGTGTATACGTGGAGAGCAGGCCAAGGGTGGAGGCAGCGAGGACTTTGGTCCGGCCGTGCTTCTGGCCGTAATGTCCCCACCAGGTGGTGCTACATACACTTAGTATACCCATGATTGTGGCCATGGTGGTCTGCAGACTTGCAACACCTGACTGCACGGCCGGGTCCAAGAGGCAGTCTTGAGACAGGAATTGCCACGGGACCTCGGGACCATTATATTCTCGCAAATTGGATAAATGCGGGAAATAAATATTGCCAGAGGGTCCGCAGTGTTGGCGTCGGTGAAATGCATTACAAGAGAGTTGTGTGTAAACCTGCATGCGTGGCGCAAGGGTCATGCTGCGCTGAAAATAAAATATCAGGCGGGAAACGACAAAATGGCGGTCTTGTTGAAGTACCACAAGGGAAGTAATCACCGCGATCGGGACAATCCTGGTGAAATCCACGAGTGTCAGCGAGGCACAAAGCAAGTGGATGAGCTGCGAATCAAAGCGGACTGCGAGCAACTCACCATAATGGTCTAGGACGATAGAATGGCTTCTTAGCAGGGCCATCTGTGGGATCTGTTTCCGAGGCCTGCCCGTGCTGATCCATGGTATAATTATGGAATAGACTAGGAAAAGAGAGGATGTGGGTAGTTTGTAGGAGGGAGAATTAGCAAAATCGGCCGAGAGGGAGACCGATGGGGGGACATTGAGAGGGTTGTTAGGAGTCAGTTTTATAGACATTTAGAAAAGGGGGGTTGGAGAGTGGAGACAACGTGGGTGAAGATATGTTAGGCAAGTTGTGGGTTGTCACATCGGGAGTGAGGCCGCGAGAGCATGTTGCTCACGACTCCTCTGACGAGCCTTCATTAATCATCGATCATCTCCGACCCTCATATCCCTCTCTCTCCCGTGTGGGGACACTCTTCTTTTTCTCGCGGCGGACCGTCTGACGAGCTCGAACAGTGGCGAGGCTATCTCTCTACCAATGCCCTCTTCTTTCGGCTCTGCGCATTCCTCACCTACGGATGGTACGTCCCGTTCACTCTCCCGTTTTCGTTGTACATGCCATGCTTACTGAGCGCACCCTCTCTCCACACCAATGGAAGGAAGGTATGTTCTGAAGATATCTCCTTCTCATCGTCGCCGTTTGAGCAAACTTCACACCCGGTCCGCCCGACTACGCGACGTGGGCCAATAGTAGCCCTGGATTTCCTTACATAAGTTACGCGCACTGTTTCTTCATTTTCCTCTGTAATGTCCGAAGAAGTGGAACTTGAACAACTTGGAATGCAGTAACTCGATGATGGCAAACCGTTGGCTCAGTTGCACGCGAAGTTTTGGGGATAGGGTATGGTTAAGGAGGTGAAAGCGCGGGAAAAGTCGACCCAGGCAAAATCGACTCTCGAACCCTGCAATTAATAACAATCAGAAGCTGGACGAATGAATGGATGATACCGACGAGAGCTACTTTGAAGATGACGATATCACTCCCAGTTGCATCGTCGTCGAACTCTGCAACGATGCTTTCGACATTGAAAAAATCTGGGTCTGTGTGAGTATTCACGATGGGTGAAATTAGCACCACGCGTCTTCACAAGCTTTAGCAGGCTGAATACATCCGAATGTACTACACGATGTAGGGACTCACCCATACCGGGTTGTGCCCACTGCATGTCTCTGTACCATACTAATACCACCGCCTTCTATTAATGCATGTCGTTCTACCGTACTACCACAACATTCCGCTGCATAAACGAAGCCGGTGCGGTCGCCGGACAACTCACACGCGCCCTACAACTCCTGCGTCACGCGCGCCCGTGCGAAGCACGGATACGTAGGTTATCGTAGCACATGTATCTGGGCATAGCAGTAATAAGCTCTTTATTGCCACATATTCATCCCTCATCATCGATCACGGAGCGATCAGCAAGTTAACATCACTTTCTACTTTTCCTATTGTCACATTTGACACTCGAACTATTCCACCATGCGAGCCTAGGACGATGTGCTAGCCATCTGGCGAGAATGCCACAGACCTGGCTGAATCTGTGTGTCCAGTGAAAGGGCCTGCCACTGTCTCTCCCGTCGTGGCATTCTACACACGGATTGTTCGATCATCTGAACCTGAGACGATGTGCTGGCCGTCTGGCGAGAATGCCACAGACCAGCCCGAATCCGTGTGCCTCGTGAAACGACCTTTGAACAGGAAGGTGATGCGGCAGGGGTAAGGGAGGTTCGGCGGCTGGGAATTGAATGCGTCCCTTCTGCGGGAGAACCGACACGTTCTGTTGGTATATTTGGGGTGCTTTTGGGCAGGTTCGGAGGGGTTATATTGACCGTTATGTGGAGTGAGACCGGCTGCGTCGACGGCGCAGCTTCCCCAACATCATTCCTGAGGACACAAGGGATATCTATACGCGAGATGTTCGATTAATTGAATGAAAGGGAATTCTCAACAAAACGAACCACTTTGAGAGGCTAGAGGTATCGGCATCTCATGGTCCCTATGATGTGGGACGGAGTGGGACGGAACAGAGATGGAGGCCGGAGCCTAAAGTCGGACTATGAAACCCGCGTATTTCCAGCTCAAACTGCCGGCGATGACCGGATATCACCCTCTATCTCACACGCTGACGAATTCGATGCTGCTAACTTATGGGATTTTGATGGCCATTTTTTTTATTGAGTACTTCTACTAGCCTAGTATCCCTGCCCACCATTCTGCCTTGCTGAGGGAAAATCATGGGTCGGGCGGTCCGTGGTCAACACAGCTACATCAAGTTGCCCACAATTTCTCATATATTTAAGATCTAAGTCTTCATGCCAGTCGATGAGTATACTTATACGGTGATACCTGATACAAGAATTTAACTCCAAAAAAAGGAGTAACGTGGCACAGATCTAGAGTGAATGGCCCCACTTCAATCCTCCAAATTTCCTTTCTCATCGGCAAGAATCGACAGCACTTCAGGGAAACGGGGTGTGATCATGCAGCCGTGCGGTGCAGGATGGCTACATACAAGAAATTCAGCGACATTCCAGAACTCATCCATGGACAAGAGTACTAACGTAGTGATGCCGTTATCCACGAACGCATTTGGATCAGGAGGCACTTCCTTCCCATTCTCATCCCGTGCACATACAAGCTTTGCTGCCCATAAGATCGTCGCCGTGTTTATGAAGAGTGAGTCATTCGCAAGGTATTTGCCGACACAGATACGCCGTCCGAATCCAAATGTCACATGGCCCTCCCCATTCGTTTCTCTGGGGCCTGGCAAGACTTCTTCACCCTTGGCATCGAGGTGCCTCTCCGGTCTGAAGTCGTCGGCATCGTCACCGAATATGGCCCGGTCGTGGTTACAATGCCATATATTCGCCATGCATGTCGCACCTTTTGGGATAAACATACCCTCGTACCAGTCATCATCTGCCGCCTTATGAGGCAGTCCGCGTTCGACGGCAGGTCGCCAACGAAGCACTTCTTTGATGACGGCGCGCACATAAGGAAGCCGTGCGGCGTCTGCGAACGAGGGGAGACGCGCCCGGCCGACCACGACATCAATTTCGGCTTGCGCTCGGTGCTGCACTTCGGGGAAAGCAACCATCGCAAGTGCCCACCACATAAGCGTGCCCGAAGTGGTGTCAAAACCTGCGCCACTGAGACGCATCGTGATCTCAGCTTTCTCGCTTAGACAAAAGGAGTAGCAAATACATACTACATATGTCCAGCAAGGAACGCCATTTCACGCTCGGACAGGTGGTAGCGATCGCGCTGTTCTATCAATGATGCACTGAAACTTGGACGGACGCCTACGCTCGCCTACGGAGTATATTATCATCACGGCGCTCTCCACCTGCAGATTTGGAGAAGCGGACGTACAATATCCGCCTTCACATGATTGAATAATCGGAGAAACCTCTCGGTACGCTCGGCAGATTGTTTCAAAGCTTCCCTCTTCCAGTTCGCAAACTGTCCTTAGACGTCAAATGCATACTTAAACTCGTGGAAAAAAGCCGAGACCTTTGTGGAACGTATACCATCCAAGGAAAGAACTCGACAAGTGAGGTTCCAACCACTGCTCTTAGGGACGAGTTAACAGCTCTACTGATGTCTTGGACAGCGTTATCCTGCTTTGAAGTGAGTGATGGGATGTTGTACAATATGGACACAATCGTGGAAGCCACAGATCGCTGAAAATGTTGATCACGATTTTCCGGTTTGTTAAGGAGCGCGGAAGCCAAGATGGTTGCCTGCCTTGTCAGGATAGGGCGATAGCGCTGCACTGCCGTCTTGGTGAGAGCTTCTTGTGCAGCACGACGCATGCGACGCCAGCTGTGGAAATGGGCGAGCATTGATAATGAGGGGCAGTCCATGGTTTTGCTTTCGTGGTACTCACAGATCACCATGATCCATTAATGCCAGCGCTAACCACTATTGATTATCTCATTCGCAACGATGAGCCTGGGACGACCGGAAGAATTACTGGCACGGCGCTCAAGAAATTCGAAGGCCGACTTCATGCTGTTGAAGACGATTGTGGGCTTTCCTACGACATCGAGGTACATCACTTCGCCTGGTGTCCCATGATCCTATTAGCATCCTGCAACCAACGACCTGTACTCACCAAAGCGCTCCTTGCAGTCCCGTGAGGATAGCCACCTCTTATCGGCTAGTTTGAACAAATTCCCGATGATTGGGAGGCGTCGAGGGTGGGGAGGTAGCATTTTCCGTGTAACTTCTAGCATAGGAGACGACGAAGGTTACGAGAAGACAGAATAAAATACCCTTCAGTGGCGATGACAAGGTAACAAGAGGAGCCACCCCCTCCCTTGCTGCAGGGACTCCATCCACAGAACCGCAGGTGCATAGGCGGTGGCACTGTTGGCCCCTGGGAACACAACCCATGCATTTCTTTAAAGCATTTACTCGCGGAGGGACGCCGTGCGCCATTGTGGTAAAGGTAAAGTATTTGCGACGGGTACAAAGCAACCGTCTCACTCGAGTCGGGCAGGAGAGTATCAGTCATGGCGTTTTGACGGCAACCATTTTATTGACTATAGACTGTTATTCGCTTCCGCGAACGTTATGACATGGAGTGAAAAGAAGAGGAAGTAGGGGTCAGGATCTTGTTCCGTCATCCGGGGACGTGCTATCACCACAAGGGCTGAAATGGCCGGTAGGGAAGATGTCGCCGTGGGTCTTCGTACGCCAGTAGAAAAGGTGCACGACGGAAGAGATATAGAGTGCCCAACAGAGCGCAGCCTAATTCACGACTACAGCGAAACACGTGACCGGTACCGGACTACCTACTGTAATTCTGCTCCACAACTCGAGTGGAACTCAATCGCATATTTCATCTTTATAACCTCAAAATCAAACATAGCACTATTCTTCGGATATGGACATCCAGAGCTGTTCTATAGATTCGTGTGGCCCACCGTTGGAGCGAATCATCTGCTGAGTAATGATCAGTTGCAAGTTGTTAGTTACCAACCACGAGCGCTATGGATAATACAGTACGTGTGATCCACTTCCCCATACAGCTTTCCACTTTCCCAATCATTTCTTACTCTCAGATTTGCCTAAAAATGGCTCTACTTCGGCGCAGAACATCAATAACCCCTCAACCACACGTTCAACTTGAAGAAAATGAGGTTCCAGGTTGGTGTAGACTTGGACAGCCACTATCAACCTGCTTATTATTAAATCCTAGATCCGTCCTTAGAGGCCCAGCCTGAAAATCCGGAGAGCGCTCAAGGTATCTCAGCACCAAATCTTTTCTCAGCCATATCCTCAGTGAAGTGAGATCCACATTTACAGAGATCGAGTACACCGATTCGTCCGCACAGCTCTGGGGTGTCATTTTCAAGGAGGGTGAGAAGTATGACAAGACCCTCGCAGAAAGCTGGAAGGGCGACATGGATGGCATCCTCTTCTTCGTGCGTCCTTCTGTATCTTCTGCATTGCGCCTTAGAAGCGAGAGACTTTGATAGACGGGCCTTTTCGCCGTGACCGTCGCAGTATTCATCATAGATGGTTACAAATATCTTATAAGGAACTCCAGTGATACGACCAACCAGCTCCTCACCCAAATATCACAGCAGCTCTCTGCTTCGGCAACGGGATCGGCACCTCCTGCCCCCCTCTCAATACCAAGCTTCAATGTTCCCGGGTCCATGCTGCGGGTCAACATCCTCTGGTTTCTTAGCCTCACCCTAAGCGTCACATGCGCTCTTGCGGCTACCCTCGTCCAACAATGGGCTCGCAAGTATCTCTTGACCACACAAATTCCATCATCTCCACAACGCCGGGCGCGAGTGCGCACTTACTTGTTTCAAGGTGTACTTCGTTTCCGGCTTGGTACCATTGCGACTGCTGTACCATTTCTCCTCCATGCCTCAGTTCCTTTTCTTCGCCGGCCTTATCGAGTTTCTCTTCCACATCAACCATATCCTGGCGTGGGTCCTTTTGGGTTGTGTCC
>WHVC01000195.1:0-45964 GCA_015178925.1 Russula emetica | reverse complement strand
GTGAACGCTATAAAAAAAGACTGATGGAGACGAGATGCCGCCTACTGGCCCATCACGAGACGAACTCGGGCGGGGGATCACCATGCTTTTCAACGTACAGCCTAGCGTCTATCGCGCGATTTATGGCGAGTTAGTTAGAAATGACGCTGTCGAGAGGGGAAAAAATTAGGTATACGCTACCTATTCCAATAAGGTGTCGTCGCTAGGCCGATGAGGTTGCCCACTGCGATGCCAAGGAATGTAAGACCCGTCATTGTATGCTGAAGTTATGCTTCCCCACGAATATGATAGGGAATACTCTGAACGCAAGATACAGAATTCCTAATATCAAAGCACACCTAGCCGCGTCATTAGGAATAATGCAATAGGAAATAAACAAAAACGCTACCAAAGGTCTATCAGGAAAATCATCCGGTCAGAGAGGAGTTCTGCGGCATGTTCAATTGCGTGCGCCCTGGAAAAAGGCAGGGCATATACGTACCGAATGGCTTATAACAACTAACAAGAATTGAGCGGCCCAGACTAATGTTCATTTTTTCTAGTGGGGCATACAAATGCCCGTTGTTCCCTCCTGCTTTTCGCAAGCTGTATGACTCAGAGTGAGATCTCAGTCACATCGCAACAGCTGATGGACGTACCGCTGCGCCTTCCACTTTAGAATAACAGGTGTATAAGTTTCCGGAACAAACTGGCTTATCCTTTCAGAAACTGCGTGCCGCAGCAAGGCTCGACGAGACATACGCAGATCAAAGCAACTGTTTGGAGGAATGCCCAAATGATGAGAGGATAGTACGTCCATCTCCAGTTGACGTGTTGATTAACGAAACTAACAATAGCCGTTAAGGACTGATAAAGTGTGATTGAGTTCACTTCAAGCCCACCCGCTGAAAAGTAGTCCAAATTCCGGACCAAGAAATGATGTCACAGTGTATACCGCCATTGGACTAACCAAGGGAGAGTCTCAATTTCGATATCGGCTTGATCGAAATGCTGAAAAATACACACGTTCCGACCATCGCGTTGGGGAACATATCGCTGACACTCCCCCCCGCAACGCTGAGAAAAGCCGCGCCGCAAAAACCCTGTAACAAGACGGAAGACTAGAAAGACCTCTGCGAAGGCAAAATGCCTGGTCAACTAAGTGTACAACCAGAGGAAAGAGGAATCCCGCGTTGCTCGTACCAATGTCGCGAGCGAAACCGACAGGGAAGCTGAAGACGAAAAATAGCGCGAATGATACGCGATAGACTATGTTACGCCCATAGAGCTCGGATATTGGACCGGCAAAAAGAGGGCCGATGCCCAGTCCCATAACATACAAACTTATGCTCAAAATGGCAACTTCACGTCCGACATGAAAGCTGTTCTTTATTACCGTCTAAGGAGAACACTGCCTAAGAAAGGGGGACATGATTAGGGTTGGGGCGAGCATGCGGAACCACCAACTGAGGTTGGTGGCAGAAGCGTACTGCGGATGAAGCGAATGTCACAAAGTGTGCAGAAACCGCGATCGTTGCAACTGCGAGCCAGCGACGAAGTAGAGAAAGGCGCTGAGGATCGTCCTCGGGCTCCAGCCGAACTTCATATCGCTTCTCCTGGTCGAGCGTACATGAGTCATCTGTTGGCCCGCTCCAGCGGATTCCGAGTCGGTCGACCGAGCCTGAGGTCGGGAAGTCGGCGGGGGGCATTCACTGGGAGAAGGATGCTCAAGAGACGCACAAGGGGCGTGTACGAAAGGGAGGTGCCAGTATTTATGTGATTGACACATTGCGGAACCACTAGAGCAGAACTATATATAACTCTTACTGTATAACTGTTACGATATAGTAGATGTGAACAAGATCCGCCAAAGCCAACTCGGCCTGTCACGCACCTGTCACGCTTTGTCATTCCATCTGCCACTGCTCACGATTCTCACGTCGAGGGGACCTTGGAGCAGTAACCAGGGGAGTATGCATGGAAGGCCTTGTCTACCCAGTTCGCGTCTTCAGAACAATCTATTGAGGTACAGTGGAGGGGATTCGGTGTGACCAAATGACCGATAAAAGGTTCGGTTCAACTCTGACGGTGTTTATCGCTGAAATGTAGCCCGGACCTTTGTCGGACAATTGTGGAGCAAAAACCTGCCAGGAACTTGGTATTGCTCACGGATGTGCCTGATCCTAAATCCAAAAGAAATAACACCCACGGAAATAAGCAATGGCCCAGACTCGGCTTCATAACTGATAGGCGCGGTACGCTGCTCGGGAACGAGCAAGGGATTGAGTGCGAACCTGATTACAGTATAACGCTGCGCTCAAAGGACATCCCACCATTTAGATTGTTTGGGTGTAGTTTGAGTGGGGGTCACTAACAGCCTGATGAGGGTCGTTACCTATGATACTGTGTCGAGAAGCGAAGTTGTACAACAAATCACGTGATGATTATCATTTTGATATCAAGCCCATCTTGCCGCGGCAAAATTTGCAATGTGGTATGCGGCATCCACCCGGTTACTGTAAAATTTCTAGCGAGTTTTTCACCACCGACCAGGTTTCCTTATTCCACCGTGACCACATGACCAGACTGGCTCATTTATTACGATGCCGCCGGCATGTGCTACCAGTCAATCTCCTTTGCAGTGCAGAAGTTTTTTTTGTGGAATATTGTTGAGCCGTTTCCGCCCCCGTCGGTAAGTACAGTAGTCTCGTGAGTGAGTGCTTATAACGCTTCAAGCTTCACAGAATTATAGGTTTTCCTGGATGGGAGGGGATTTCGGACTGGCTGATATCTGAGGCACCGTGTCAGCCCAGCCCGGCACAGTATATAAAAATGGTTCTCGAGAAAAACTCTGATACCAAAAGTCGTAGAGCACCGCAGCCCCGATGCACTGTACCTGCACAATTGAACGCGTCCACCAGTGATGGCAACTCCCATGTCAGTCATTAGTCTACGGTATTCGGACAACACGAAATTTTTATCCCCAGGGTGGCGCATCACATCAGACGACTCAGCCTTGTCAATGACCATGTCGGCGTTGCTTTTCAACCAGCGAGAGTATCGCATCACCAATTACCCTTCTTTGATATCCCCAACACGGGATTTCATAAGTTGCTGCTATTGTTTCTTCGTAACGGAGGTTTTATTTTAGAGGCCAAATGACTTTGAGGCACCTGCGACCAGATTACAACAACAAATTTTTTTCCCGATCGGGGTCTTGGCAAGTGGTGACGCAGCCATTTGGCTCAGACCTTCCCTTCTCTTGCGCTATGGTAACTTCATATATTGTCGTGTATTATGATGTATTTTACTTAATGCAGGAAAAAACGTGGTGCAAAGAACAGTGCAGTGTAAGCGAGCGCAGATGCCGATGCCGGTGAATGTTCGCCACTACTGTATACGCTAGATACGCAAAAACGAATGTTCTCTGCGCGGCGTAAAAAAACAGAAATTGCAAGCACTTCGAGCGCAGCAGGTATTTCCGCAGTAGCAAAGACATAACAGAGAGAAAACAACAATAAAATGATTACGTGGGGCCGGGGAAAAATCGTTTTGGGGGTCGGACGTGAACGTAACTTATATAACCATGCCACAATTATGAGATCTCGTCGGCAGCGAGCAAACTCGGAGTAGTAGACATATCATGCTACCGCGGATTGTAGACATTTCCGTATGCCGCCTGCGGACCTGGCGACATACTCCTGCCCTGTTGCGCAGCCCGTGGGCCAGGCGACGCGCGACCACCAAAGTCGTTACTGCCATAAGCGGCATGCAATCCGGGTGCAGGCGATACACGTCCGCTCACAAAGTCGCCACCAGCGTATGCTGCGCCTGGGCCAGGTGATGCGCGTCCGCTCACAAAGTCGCCACCAGCGTATGCTGCGCCTAGGCCAGGTGATGCGCGTCCGCTCACAAAGTCGCCAGCGTATGCTGCGCCCGGGCCGGGCGAGCGACGCCCGGCCCCAGCAAGCTGTGTCATCGGAATAGCCTCACCGGGGCCAACCGGGTTGAATGACTGAGGTACGGGCCCTCGGTAGGGGTCATAGTAACCCGGGTTCGAGTTTGGATCGTCGCGATAGGGTTGGTTGGGATCGAGGTGGGGAAGCGGGGGGATGGCGTATGGGTCTGGTGGGAGCTCGGTTGTCGAATTGGCTGTGGAGGGCGCATAGCCGATCGAGGTTCTTTGTGCATCAAGAGTAGTATCGAACCCGGATCCACCCGTACGGTGAGTTGGCAGGGGGACGCCAGTATCGTGTGCGTTAAGTTCCGGCCACTTTATTTCCTCGTCTGCGATTCGAGCGTCAGTGAAACAAACAAACACGATTCAAAACACGCGGTGGTGATCGTAGTGAGGAGGATGGGGAAAAAACACGCAACTGTTATCGTAAGCACCTATCCGCTTTCGGGAAAACTTCCACACAAAGAAGCCGATAACGCATAACACGGCAACGCCACCCGCAACGGAAAGCCCGATGATGGTCGAGGTTGCGAGACCAGAACTGCCGCCGCCCGAGGTGTTGTTGCCACTACTGCTGGCTGAGCTCTGTGAGGGACGGGCCGAGGGGGATGGCGTGTCGGCGACAGTGACTATGCTGGTGATAACCTGGCCACCCTGATTTGTTGTGATGAGGGCAGAAGTAATTGTCGTTGGGGCAGCTGCGCTGTTACTGGCTTCATTGGAGGGTTTATTGTTGTTGGTGGAGGCGCTCGCAGGAGCCTGTGAAGATGATTGTTGTTGTTGTTGCGGAGTTGATGACTCTTGTTGTGCCGGTTCTGAAGACTGCTGTTGGGGCTGTGCACTTGAGGCAGCGGGGGTTGCACTCGTGGCTGGGGCTTGCTGCGTGGTTTGAGCAGCCTGCGTTGGGGTTGTGGATGCTGCTGCTGCGGGCGAGGTATTCGCTGGTGCTGCTGAAGCTGAAGGGGATGCTTGACGGGGAACGATGTTCTGTCCTAGTGAACGGTCTATGTTTACATTGTCACCGCGAGCAAGAATGAGGAAGCCGGCGAGGGTGAGAAGAATGCCAAAAGTCTGCGCTGTCACTCCCGCGCGCATTTTCTGGAGGAGGGAATGAAAAGAAAGGGGATGAAGGGATAAAAAGAAAAAAGCTGTGGCACTGCCAATTGGGAGTATTAACGGGGACGTGGTACGGTTTATTTAGCGCGCCGGCACGCCAATTGCCGCGGATATCAATCAATCGGACCAATTGGACCCGGGCGCATCACACCGTGCACAGCATAACTTCACTCTTTCAATACCTTTCACATTCATCCTCAAGTCTAACCTCGTACTGTAAGGGAAACCAGGGGGAAAAGTGTGTCATCGTGCAGAGCGAATCTCTCGAAGCAGTGTTGTTTATAAATGGGGATATCTGATACTAACGAGCGGAAACGGATTAAAATCTCATGTACGCGAAACTAAAACTAAACGATTATCGGAAAGGAGCCAAGAGACGTGGAAATTCCCTATTGAAATCAGTTCACACCGTGAAACCCGCCCAAGCCTGAGAAAGAAACGAGGCGCATGCATGCTAACAAGAGGCCCTGTTTAGCGGGCGCGCTGTCCGACCTGTCGTGAGCCAACGTTCTTAATCTTCATCCGGAATTTCGCCAGCCACCTCCAGATGCGTGGAGGGCGGAAAGGACGAGTCTCCTTGGAGCATGTTCACCATGTCTTCCAGCTCGTGGCCTTCAGCTGGATGCCGCGATTTGACTTCGTCCGATCTTGTCTCGGGCTCCATCCCACTCGACGCAGAGTCAGGCTCGTGCTCCAATGCAGCTTCAGCTTCTGGTTCGGAAACAGTGTGATCCGCGTCTTCCTCACCTGGAGGAGCGAGCTGTCCTGAGAGATCAGCCTCTCCCGTATCTGGATGATCCTTCTCAGTCAGATTTTGTGACTGCACTGGATCTGCATCCGACTCCGCCGTAGGCGCTTCCAGTGGCGCGTCTTGAGTGTCGTCGTGCTCGTCATAAGCCTGCCCGACATGTCCAACATGTCCCGCACTTTCGTCGTGACTATCCTCCAACTCTTGCGGGGGTTGTTCTATCTCTACCACTCCCGTAAAATCGGCTGCTTCAATGCCACCATTGGCCTCGACATCTCCCGCTTCCGCCGCAGCAACTCCGGTGTTGGCAGCAGGAGTAGGAGCAGGAGCAGGAGTAGCCTTCGGTCGTACGTGCACTCCACCTCGCGCAGCCGCAGCGCCGCGCGACGGCCCATTTGCCTCTCGTTTGGTCGTCGTTGCACGAGGAGGCGATGGCCGTGGAGGCGAAGCAACGTTAACCACCGCGCGGACTTTACCAGCCGACGCGGCAGTTGGCTTGCTCAGTCGTGAAAGGTCGACTTTTCGCGGTTGTACGCTAGGTGGCAGTGGGGGTGGTGGTGCATTACGAGATTTGGCAAGTGAAGCGGCGGTTGGAGCGAATAGGCCCGATGAAGGTAGGGAAGAAGGTCGCGAAGTAGACGTAGCCGCGGCATTGGTTGCATTCTTCGATGACGGTGTTTTCGGACGAGAACCGGGCGTTGCGGATGGCGTGAGAGACTTGGCGTTAATGTTGGTGGCGATAGAGCGCGGGAGAGTCGATGGGGCACTGCGGATTCCTGTACCCTTTGACGGCGTACGTGGAGTGGGCGTTTTGGAACGTGTTGCGCGGGTGGCTGTTGTTGTAGGTGGCCGTGCGCCGGGAGACGACGTCAATTTTGTGGGAGATGCTGGTGTTTTGGCGGACTTGGGAGGAGGTGCTGTAAATGGGCGAGACGTAAAAGGAGCGGATACACGGGGCTTAATCGGCTGCGTAGCAGTGGGTACAGGGGCGGGTGCTGGTGCTGGTGTTGGTGTTGGCGCATCATGCGCGATGATGGATCCATTGCCCTCAACTGTCGATTGAATCGTGCTGGGAGCAGCAGGAGACTCTGTTTTGGGTGCAAACGATGCAGGTACTCGCTCGGGTGGTGCACCGTCATCAGACGCAGACGCGGACATAGTAGGCACCAACGGAGTGGTGATTGAGGTGCCACGTAATGTCGCGGCCGAGTTAGGCGGGCTAGAACTTGTTCTTGTCGTTCCGCTCGTTCCGCTAGCGCTACCGTTTGTCTTGACAGGTGGCCATTCCCGCGCGATGCTTTGTTCTTCTTTCACGGCGTCGCTGGTATTATTCGAAGTGGCACTAGTAGCACGCGATGGTGGACCTGATGAGGTAGGCTGGCGCTTTTGTTGCTGTTCGAAGCGCCCGATGAGGTTTGCTACGGACTGACGTGGTCGCTCGTCGGGGAGTGGCCTATTAGAGGCAGTCAGAAGGATCAGAAGATCAGATGGCAAGATGAAGACATAATATTCAAGTAAGCAGGAACTTACATGTGTAGACGAGTGGAGAAGGAAGGAAATGGAGCGAGAGAGAAGAGAAAGGGATGATTGTGGGCGTGTTGTTCAGTTGCTGCACGCGTTGTTGCTTTGCCCACTGGCAGTCTGCCCCCGGCCGCGGATTGACAAATCAGGCAATTCCATCTTGAGTCACCAATACATTCGCTAGCGACGAGCAACAAGTCTCGTTGCAATCCGCATTTTTGAATAGTCAATTCGTAAATTATGTTTAATCTAGGACGGATCAACGTCCAAGCTTGTGTGTCATATGGTAGGTCTATGTACTATAAAGACTTGGGATTGAGGGCCTTAAAAAATGAAAGCGATCATTGCAATGAAGGGTATGTATGAGGTGATGATGATATCTGACGCTACTTGATGCATCATAGCTGCGTGATGGTTGGTCATGATAAAAGAAAGTTGACAATAAAAGGAAGTGGACGATACGGTAAAAGCTCCCCTCAAGACTAGACGGAGGCCATCGTGCAGACGAGACCGGAATATTTCCACGGACTTCGTGGAGACGGTCTCACGTTTACTGGGGACACGGGCAAGTCCGCAGTCGGTCGTGCACACATGCTTAAGATGGCACCACCAGCCGAGTAGACTGGGGGAAGAAAAGGGAGTTGGCGACTTGAATGGCAAGAATTGCCATTACGCGCTAAGACTTAATCCTGATGTGTCGGAGAACGTCAGCGCGGGGTGAGCGGCCTCGACGCTGCGCCGAGTATTCTGAACACAGGATCGTCGCGAGGCGTGTCCGGATGTACTTCAAATTTATTTTCCCATAGAGCGGCAGATGATCTTGATGGGTCAAAGCCAGCGGGATCTGAGAGCGAGCCGTTTACACGGGGCCGCCAGTTAGAGGCAACCACCAGGGTAGGGACCATCGCCAACAGTCCGGACCTAAAAATCAGAAGACTATTCAATTTGCGGTCTTCGGAAGAATCTAGTAGCACTTACACAAGATGTGGTCCATCAGGATCAGGGGCAGCCGAACGGCTCTTGCGAACAAAGGATGAACCGCGCATGCGACCACCGCGCAGCTTGGAAAATGTACTTAAGTTGTCGCGCACGCGATCCACGGCAAACGCAAAGCCAGCCTCGATGTCGGGGGGGAACGTAGGTTCGTCCTCCGGTTTAGGAAGTAGCCGTAGCTTCACGAAGACACGTTCGCAGGGCTCGTTGGGGATGAGACGGATGAGTGCGCCAAGTGGGAGTGCAACGAAACCAAGAGCAAGGGAGATTATCCATTCTTTAGCACCCATACGGGTGACCTGGAAGGCGGCTCCGCCGATGATGCATATAATAATTTGGGCAACGACCTCTGTACAAAGAAATTAGAAACGATGCAGCCTCGGGAAGAAACGACGAACCGATGGATGTGATGGCTATAAAATACCAATTCGTCGTCATACCCGCAAAGACGTTCAGTTTTCTGTCCAGGCCGCGGCTATTAAACGAGTTCCAGATCTGAGCAAACACAAATGCGTTAAAGACAAGCGTCTGAACAACCGCATCTTGGTGTTTCTGTTGGTTGGAGTCGTCAACATTATGATACCCAAGGATGTTCGAGCCCAAGAAGTGGAAAATAAGGATAACGGTGATCAAGTACGTCGATTGCCCGATGATCTGTTTTATCATGTCAACAGTGAAGAGTGGATCTGTCTTCTTGTCCGGCTTGCGGTCGAGCAGGGCCTCGGTAGCTTGGTCCGTCGCGAGCGCAAGCGCGGCAAAAGTGTCCATTATGAGGTTGATCCAAAGGAGCTGCACTGCACTGAGGGCCGACTCCTCCGATGCTGCCGCGAGAGCAGTGACGAACGTGATGACGACGGCCGTAATGTTGGTGTTGATCTGGAATTGAAGGAACTTTCGGACAGCGTCGTTCACGCAACGGCCCCACATGATAGCATGAACAATCGACGAGAAATTGTCATCCATCAAGATGATGTCGGATGCCTCCTTGGCCACCTCGGTCCCTGTGACGCCCATAGAGAATCCAACGTGAGCTGTCTTGAGAGCAGGACCATCGTTCGTGCCGTCTCCGGTGACGCCAATGATATCGCCACGGTCCTTGAGCGTCTCAACCAGTATTCGCTTATCCTCAGGCGAGGATCGGGCAAGGACCTGCAATCGCGGCGCAATAGCCTTCATGATTTCCGGCGAGAGCATGCGGAAGTGGGGACCTTCCATGATAATACCCCCAGCAGTGTAAATGTTACATTGCTGCGCGATCGACCGAGCAGTGAGCACGTTGTCTCCTGTACACATCGTCACACGGACGCCAGCGCTTTTGCATTTGGCTACGGCCTCTCGGACACCTTCTCGGAGAGGGTCCTCGATTCCAGTAATGCCAATTAGCGTGAGGTCGGTTGCCAAATCATCGAACTCAACCTGCCAATGGCGAGTCAGTGGTCGGGATTTTAACAAATAAAGAAATTCTTACCTCTCCGTCGTCCATGAGCTGCGCGCCTTTGGGGGGCCAGCTTCTGAAATCGCGATAACACAAGGCGATGGTGCGCAAAGTCTGAGAAGCGTAGAATGTGATCGTGCGTGAGATGTTGTCCTCTTCAAATTCCCCAATCGCCGCCGTCTCAACTCCGCTACCGCCCGGATCGTCGTTCGCCCCATAGCGATGTACAATCACATGGCGCGTGCTTTTCCGCGTAAGAATCTCGCTCGCGCCCTTCAAAAACAAGCGGTGGACTCCATCTGGGAGTCGCACGACACACCCCATGAATTTGCGTTCGCTCGAAAACGGGATCATCAGAACGACGTTGGCGGCGTCGCGTATGTGCTTGTAGTTTTCCCAGCCAAGATCCTTTGCGAGCTTCAACAGCGCCGATTCTGTCTTGCTCCCGACAAACACCATGGCACCGCTCTCGGAATCTACGTCCTCAAATGCGGTCGAGTTGATGGCTATAGAAGAATTGAGCAGCTCGACTAGCTGGGGTGTAAGAGTCGAGTTAAGGCGTAATATATCAACGGCGAAGTCCCTTGCGTTGGGACGGTTCATGTCTTCGTTGCCTGCCCTTGCCGGGTTTTCATCAAGCTTCCGAACAAACTTGGCGTGAATGCCGATTGAACCGGCAACGACGGTCATCTCGTTCTGAGTAAGAGTACCGGTCTTGTCGGTGCAAATGACCGAAGCATTTGCCATGGTCTCGCATGATCCAAGCACGCGGACAAGAAGATTCTCCTTTGTCATTCGTTTCGTCGCGAAGGCCAAGGCTAATGTCACGGCAAGGGGTAATCCTGTGGTTGACAAGGTGACGTCATAATCGGAGCCTCAAATCAGGAAGCCGCAAATACCTTCAGGAACCGCGACGACTACGAGGGTGACCGGGATAACGAGGATTTGTACGAAGAGGATACCCTTTTCACTCGATGTCCTTCGAATCGTAGGGTTAGTGGGTCGTTGAAAGACGGGTTAGGATGAATGATCACCTCGGAGGAGTGTTAGTACCAATTTCAACGAAGAACCGAATTAAGAGGGCGGCGAAAAGTAATCCGCCAGCAATGCTTCCGACCTTGGCGATAACCTCTGCTAGGTCATTCAGCTTGAGCTGCAACGGGGTATTCTCGGAATCGCGTCGTAAAGCTATGAAATCAGTTTTATCAGAGAGCCAAAATGCAAAGAGGACTGAGGGACGAACCCATCATGATACGACCGTTGAAACTTTTCTGCCCAACCGAAATGACCAGGTATGAAGCCAACCCCTTCAACAACTTTACTCCCACTGACTACAAAGCAATCCGTATGACCAAGCAAATCCAAGCCAGAAGGGTTTTTTCTCGGTGGGCCACTAGTACTGTCGCCATCGCCTATGAGAGTGTCGGGTTCAAACTCTGCGAGCCGCTTATTCCTGAGTGCGATACATTCCTGGTACGAGAGCTTCTTGATCGCATCCGACTCGCCTGTCGCGCTCGATTCATCGCATCGTACATTGTGACCAGAGAGGAACACTCCATCGCAAGGAATAATCTCGCCGGGCTCGAGTAGCACGACATCGCCCACGACAACATCGTGTACGTTTATCAGTTGTTCTCTACCATCGCGGACGACTTTGACGGAACGTTCTTCTCTCTTCTGGTTGAGACCCTCAAACTGCTTTTCCTTTTGCCAGTCATTTAGGGACCCGACACTGACGACGATCAGGACAGCAACAATGATGGCCACGCCTTCGACCCAATCTACGGGGGGATCACCAGCAGGACGAGTCGTGCCGAAGTCCTGAAAGAGGCCGAGAGCAAGCGATATTACGGCGCAAACCGACAACAAAACCTGTGGTAGGCGACCATCAGGTTTGAGGGTCGGGATGAAAGTGAGATCGATTTGAACTTACCAAGACCTTGTCCTTGAGCGCAAGCCACATTAACTGAAGCAAAGTCTTGCTTGGGCGTCGGGGAAGGACGTTCTGACCAAAAATCCGTTGCCGATCCTCAATAGAGGTTGTGTACACTTCCTCGGAAAACTGAAATCCAGCGGGAGCATCGCCTCCAAGGCTGACCGTACTCTGCAGTCCTTGGGGCTCACCAGCAGGGGATGTGATCATGATGTCTGGCTTTGGCGTATCCTTGTCTGTGGCGTGAGACACCGTGAAGCTTTGAAGGGTTGGATCGGGCGACGCGATATGAACTAGTGGCGACCCCGGTTCGGTGCTGAGACCGTGAGTGGGATGGGTACCAAGGCCGCGAAGTAAGGCACTAACGCCACCCAAACTTTCAAGAGCCTCTAAGCTTTTCGGGTCAACTAGACTCGCGAGCTGAAGTGGCTTAAATGCAAATGGATGAACATCCAAATCGGCTTCTTGCTTGAGATCCAACATCGCAGGACGTGCGAGTTGAGCACCTTTCCGCTTGGCGTCTGCGTTGTCTCCCCTCTGTCCGTCATTTCGCGTCGTCTCCGAGCCTGTATCTGTTTCACGACTGGGAGATGGAGACGGCCGCCTGACGCGATGCATTGTCTTTTGGAAGAAGCTCGTCACAGAAGAAGGTCGCGAGCCGACATCTGACGCATTATCCACGTGAGTATAGGTGGGGGAAGGCAGTGTGCTCGTCACGTCGGAGTGGGCGGAGCGCAGTGGACTGAGCCTAAAGCTAGAATTATCGTCGCCGTCTTGTTCGGTGGTTGAACCGCTGCCAATACTGGACACGGTACCTATGCTAGCCTTTCGTCGATGACCATGAGGGGGTGGAGCAAGATACAAGGAGGATGAGCCATCGTGTTCCTCGGGGTTATTGTCACGTAAAATTGTTGAATTTGCCCAACGAACCGAACCTGAAGACTGGGCAGAGAGGGTGGGAGAAGGGGGAGTTGGTAGGGAGGAATTATCGGACATGTATGTAGGAGAACCCAAGGGATCCAAAGAATTTCGCGCCGACCTGAGAATGGGGGTGATGGGGGAGAGATAGGCATAATTATCCGTAGTTGAGGGAGAGGGGGGCAGGCGGGAGCTTTCTACGGACGGAGAGGGGACGGCGGATGAGGAAGAGGAAGGAATATTATCCTCTGGCACGCCGACTACAGCGATCTGTGGAATGTCGAGGTCATCATCAGAGGCCATAAAAATCAAGGCTGCCGAACAAAACGGGGGATGGGGGAAGTTTTCAAACCGTGCACTCTTCCATAGAATTAAAAAGGGTAACGTAGAAAGGCTGTGCTCCCCGATCAGATCTCTGCGCAACCTCCCGTTTTATCCGTATCCCTATCCTGCAAAATCAGCCAGAAGGGGTATCACACTCCAACTATCCCAGTCATCTCTCCTTTTACCATTCTACTCCCATGATATCCTGCACTGCTTCCAAGAGTCACACTGGGGCACTAAAATCGGGACAGCCAGGAAACAGCACGGATCACGCATGTCGGGTTTGGCAGGCTGCGTCATCACACCCCTCCTCGAGTTTTGCCAATACAGTATCCATTTGAGGTCCTCTTACAGGTTCTACTGTCTTAGCAAATTCTCTACTTTCGTATTCTTAGTAGAGTCTTTGAGCGGCCAAGTACACCTCTAAATGGGATTATCGCGGTATCTGCTGACCCTGGGTTCCCTATATCGGGTACGATTCATCATTTCCCGCTAGCCTGTCACGTTTCTGTTTATCATAACAAGGACACGGCCTCTTCACCTTGTCATAATGGCAATTGGCACCAGTCTGGTACCATCCTATGCACAGATCAGTCACGAATTTGGCAGCGCAGCAGCGCGTCGGTAGGTCCACCACCAACACAAGCTGAATGGTAAGGCTCTTGATACCACATCTATGGGCCAAGCGTCGAATATCTTGTTCAGTGGCAAACCGACGGCAAGCCGATGCTAGAATGTGCCCATTTGGACCGTGTCCAGGGATGTGGCTTGACGATGTGCCACGATTACAACGTGTGTATCTGACCCGTTTCCGCTTTCCAACCTATAGGTCTGTCCTTCTATATAGAAACAAGGCCGCCGTCGTATGTGCCAAGGCTTGGTGCGAGACGGGTCGCAAGTATCAACCTTTCAGAGTCGAAAGAAGGCCAACGACCGCCACTTCCGATACAATTGTTGACTATCTACCTACTATGCCCAAATGGACCGCCGAAATCACAGGTGTGCTACCTACTACACTTGGCAGACGCGGAAAGACGTTTTTAATTATACCAAGTCGGTAATGCGGTCAAAGCGCAAGATGCTATACCAGTGTTACCAGCCTTCTTGGCCCTTGGCGGGCATTGTACTCCAACTCGAAGTTTCTCACTGTACCCTTGTGACCACAATTCTGTACTACCACAAGCATGGAAATCGCCAAGGACTATCATAGCCAGGCACCGCCGGATCGCCGACTACTACACAGCACTGCGCAAAAAGCTAAACAACAAAGCCGGAGCCGGGGTGGGTACAATAACAATATTAGTGCGCAAAACGTGAAGCAGTGAAAGTCACGTACGGTCATTCCTCTCTCTAAGTTGCACAGGCCTCCGAGTGGTGCGTCAGATAATGGACAGTATGTCAGAGCCGCGGCTTACGGCCCCGACAAGTATCGGCAGTAGGAGTACGAAGCCACGAAGCCGCGTAACCATTGAGTCATCTTTGGAGCAGCTTTTTTCTTTTTTGCACAGCAAGAAATGCTTCCGTACATTCTAGATGTCTTGTCTGCACCACACTGCTTTGTGTTGAGAAAAAAAAATAGCAGTAGTGGCCCCAAAATACAACTGGAAACCCCGACCAGCGAACCAGAAGCGCCCACCCTAGTTACATCTCTCGGCACTCGAAATTTGCTGCAGTTGTCTGGAATTCGGTGCCTCGAATAAATCATTGGTGTCAAGTAGGTTTGGCAGTTATTGTAGATTACCGATACTAACTCCGAGCTCCCGAGTTGGCGTACCGCCCAACTCCCGGCGCGGATACAAACACATAACCGATTAACAAATTGGTGAAAGTCGTACATATTTATTCCCTTCGTCATTTTCTCCTTAGGCCAGCCAGTTCAGAGCTGAGGGTAGGGGAAGAAGGGAAGAGGACGCAGAGAGAATGGAGGAACATAGGAGACGAAGAGTTCTCGGCTTCTCACGTTGTGGTTCACTAAATGGGGTCATCCGGTGAGGCAGTGCAGTGCAGCTGCGCAGCCGAGTTAAACGTGGCTCACACCAAGATTCTGGATCTCTATTTGCAGTCTAGATTGGGTTGCTCATCACTTGGCTGACCAAACACGTGTGTGTGGGGTGTGAACGGATTGAGGGACTTGCGCTTTTTGCGTCGTTTGAAGGGAAGTCCTCGAATTGGGTAAGGGGCACCACCACTACGCCTTCCACGTTTAGATATGCCAAGAACAAGGCTGTGTTGGAGGCACCCAAATGGGGTAAGTGCACCGCAACCGTGGCATTACGCCTTCCATATTTAGACAATGCCAAGAGGAAAGGCTGTGCAGCTCGCTAAGCCTCGCTTACGGCGCTTCCTAATAATGGTCTAATCATGGCACAAATGGCGAAAGAAATCCCATGTGAGAAATCCCGAAAATATACGAATGCCGATAAGATCCTTATTAGAGGCGGTGGGAGCGGAGCCACCTCTGCATGTACAATATCGCATGCTTCGTGCTCGGGGCCGAGATCGGAATCGATGCAACGCAACGAGGAGGGATGCCTTGCAGACACCCGCACCCGCACAAGATCGCGATACACTACACGCCGATTCCGCATGCCACAGTCGCACACGACGTGCTGCGCCGCATGTTCACCGTGAGAACTGAAGGTGCGCGATTTTCCCATCACGCTGAAGCAGATGAGACTCTCCTCGTGTACTCTGTGATGCAGGGTGCAAATGAACAAATGAACCCTCAAATTCCGAGTGATGCCATAAGCAAAAAGTACCACTAGTCTTGCCTACGTGGATTGAAAAGAAGGGAAGAATTGGATCCATGGAAGTGCCGGTGCCAGTCACTGGCCACGAATCATGCACGGCGCTCGCTGGCTGCCTCCTGGCTGGGTGATTGAGCCGATGTTCCAGCAATCCCCATGCGGCTTCCTCTCCTTAGCTTTAGTATTTGTGATCGAAAGGTACTACCCTTACAAGCGTGACGAGGACTATGATAGTAGAACGTAGCTCTGGCAATGAACAATGATTTGCCAAAATCGATCGAGCGCTCACCACTTTATTCCCGCTCAATCTGCTTCTTTTCCCAATGGCCAACACGCCAAGTCAAAGTTGACACGTTGACAACTTGTTCTGTTCTCATTGGCTATGACCGTTATCAGCGGAGATAGTGTGTACTCACTCGTCGCCAAGTTAGACCCAGTCACCTCCGACCGAAGCTTGTAGCTTAGTTAAAGTTTGCACCCACTTCAAGCTCATGTCGTGAGTTATTTGTCATCTTGGAGGTCTTACCTCCGTCACGAGGTTCCCTCACGGTGAACGAAATTGCTAAGCGGTCGGCAGGATTGAGTAGCAACACGTAAACGCCGAAGAGACACAGCATTATTGAGACTTGGCAAATCGTCATATGACATCAAGTGAGACGGGGAGTGTGCCATGAGGCTTGGACTACACATTCTGTTTACCTATACCCGTGCATCCGCGACCGAGACAGGCTTTCATCCAAGGGAGAAGCAACCCATTGCATTTCAGTATGATACAGCAGGGCAAAATCAGAGCCTATCTGGTAGCAATCAGAACTATAACGGTGTGTGACAGGGAATAAAAGCTCGATAAAGCAGCATTGAGGGCGAAGTACTGCGGACAAACCGACAAACCTATCATACAGTGAAATTCGAAAAAACCGCAAGAAAGTAGAAGAGGAGATCATGGGGCCTAGCTATTCTCATCTCCACTCGGGCGTAATAAACAGGACCCCCTGTGGTATTACTTCCGGTTTCACAATCTTGCATGGTGAATCACAAGCGGGCCTTACTCACCTATCGTCTTCACGAGAAACCAACCCTACGTCAGAAATTGTGTCACAGCCTCTATCAGCGCCCTCGTCGCCTGGCCACCCCAGAAATGTGACGCGTCCGGTATCCTCACCACTTCCAGCACATTGCCTCCCCTTTCAGCTGTAGACCATCCCTCGCCTTCGCCTTCACCCTCGCCCTCACCACCTGTCCCCTGCTGTTGCTCCTCTCCATTCTCTCCTTCACCAGTGTCATCACCTCCAGCGGTTAGCTGCCCCAACGCCTCCGCCCAAGCATTATATGTCTCGGCGGTAGTAAAATCATCTGCATCACCTTGGCACAACAATACGCGCGCTCCAGGTTGCCGTACGAGGTCCTCGAGGGCGCGCTGATACGTTCGCGTCCGAAACGCGGTGAGAAGTCCGCGCGGTCCAAGCGGGTAGGATATCAGGATATGTGTGGTGCGTAGGTGCGCCGGTAGCACTGGGTGCATCGACGCGGTCAGTGCCCCATTCGAGTATCCCTGTTTGGCAAGTAGCGTCAGTGTTTCAGTAGCTCCAAAGAGCATGAGGATGGATGGACGGGAGAAAGGGGAAATAAGATGAATATACTCACGATTAGTGCTACTTCACGCACTTCGCCAAGTCGCTTGAGAGCACATTTAACGAGTTCGCGTAGATCATCCGCCTCTTGTAAGCCCGTCAATGACTTCCAGCCTGATGAAAGTCCGACACCGCGCGCGTTATAGCGCAATACGTAGAATTTGTGATAGTGCGTGAGTGGGTGCAGAAGTGCTCCAAGTACTCTATTTTAAAAGGATCCCCCGCACCCCCGCGAGTGTGTGGTATCGTTGAGCAACGATTACTTAGGATACGATGGTTTCAGAACGCACGGATCATTCATATTCCCTCCAAGTCGGGCCCAAGGGTGCAGACAGACAGCGAGTCGCTTTCCAGGCAGCGCCGCCGCACCACGTTCCTCATCCAATTCTGTGACTGGACCCGGAAGTGTCAAGGACACCTCAAGCTTAAGTCCTGATGGTAATTCAAGGATCCTGGGGAACATCGCCGTGACTGGTCGATCCAAGGCAGCCATTGTCGGTAGTTGAGGTTGAGGGTCAGCTTGCACGTCTCTTTATAGGCTGAGCAATATACTGCGGTTGGTATCTTCGTCCTGGAGTGAAAGAAGGCAAGGGCGTTCCATCAGAGGCGCCTGTAGCTCCAATGGCACCTTATTCAGTCGCACGTGACACGTGTTTAAAGTGCCAGACGCATCGCTTCGGACTACACCGTGACTTCCGTTGACTTTGAAGAGACTACGACACCGATAGATACACCCACTCATATCTATCGAAGAAACCAAAAGAAATGGGAATTGTGTAACGTAGAAGAGAGTATCCAGTGTAAGAGCGGGACCATTGTGTCATTGCCAGTGAGCGCCCTCGTACTACACTGTGATCTACGGTATGCGGGCCTACAGTAGGACCCTTAATCCTGTGCATAAATTACTGTAACAGACAAAAAGACTTGTGTTACCAATTCAGTGGCGAGGTACCTTGGCGAGCGTCCTCTAATTGATGACGGCAGTCGAGCCCTGATGACGATGGGAGTATATCTTTGCAGGAGGCACCATGCGGTGAATGAGACGGACGACCGTACTTCTTAAGCGGGCCCGAGCATGCTCATATATGCGTTTCCGTTCTATAACCGTACAGTATCTGCTGTGAGTCCATCCTACATGCACATAGTTGGACGCCACCAAGGAAGGTGCTAGACTGGGGTGCTGTCACGGTGAGCTTGATTGACCTGTGCCTGAGATCAAATTGCTCCGCGATGCCGATTACTGTAAGTCTGTTATTCCGATACTGTAATTGATCCTAGCCTAGTTCCAAGTACGAGATAACCGCTATGAAGAGCAAATATAACCATTTGAATCACCACAGTACTGTATCGAGGGAAACCAGATATACCAGTATAAGGTTCTGTCACACATGCTTACCTGGCTGTCGTCGCTCGTCTCTTGTTGTGCATATGCGCTAAATTTGCTATTGTAGAGAAGGTATTCTTTTGATCCTCATGTGCTATATTCATCAATGATCCAACGAGATACAGTGTGAAAAGCTGTCATGTTGATAAAGCCAGTCTTCGTGTGTAGTATATGACTGATGCCGTTCATGCAAGAAGCAACACCGCACGTGAATAGAGGCGAGGGAGCCGCCACCGTTTGGTCATACTCGGGAATAAACAACCTACCTCTCGTTTCGTAATAATTCACCTTTTGGGGGTACAACTGAGAACAAGGGTTACTTCCTGTATCACCGACCGGTAGGTCCTTTGGCCAATTGACCCACGCTGTACACAGGCTTAAGTGTTGCTGTAACCGAGAAGAGTTAAAGGAGGGCGCACATACCAGCTCGCTCCGGTGTTTTCGCGCGCTGCCTTATCCAAACCTTTTGGTTGCCCGACAGGTAACCAGCAATCCGTTCAACGACGGCTTCGGCCTCAATCGTTGCTCACTTGTCGATGTCTGAGCGTCTTCTGGGTTTGAACGTCGCCGCTAGCCGAAAGATGTTTATAACAATATAGCAATCATTCGTCTGCATGACCACAAGTCCAAAAAGGATCGGGCTGTACTAAGTGTACTTCATGGTTTCATCTCTTGTTCCATCGGGGGCCCAAAGGAGTCCCGCAGTAGCCTTCAATTGTTGTCATCTGTTCGTCCTCGACTGAAACGGACAGCTAGAGTCACCAATTGGCAGCGTACTAAGTGTACTTCATCGTTTCGTCTCTTGTTTCATCGGGGGCTCAAAGGAGTCCCGCAGTAGCCTTCAATTGTTATCATCTGTTTCGTCCTCAACTAAAACGGACAGCTAGAGTCACCGATTAGCCGCCGCCGGCTGCGTTCAGTCTATACAGTACCATCTATCACCGTATTCTTGGGTTTAGGTCGTGTGAACAACATGGTACGCATGTACTCGTGAATAAAAGCAATTGAGCCGAAAATGACGTTGTCGTCGACTTATCGAGGGAGTTGTGGGGATTCCACAGGTGCAATATCCACCAAGAGGGTCCTTTCAGCCAGAGAGATCACCCATGCGACGGCGAGGTCAATCAAATGGCGTCATGCGGTCGAACAATCTTGAAGACTTGTGAGTCATCGAATGATGTAACGCCATGGATTTCTAGTTCGAGCTGTCAGCCGCTAGTCTGGACGAGTCAATGAGGAAAACATGCTTGACTGAAAGGTATGAGTACACCGTCTTTTCTTCCCGAGTAAGCTTGCACCCAGTCGATCTAACGAATTCTTTGCACCAATGGATCGTCTTAGACTTCCTCGTAATTCCCAGAGGTCGGGTACTTGTCAAGCAGCATCATCAGCTTCACGGCTTCCGCTTTCTTTCCAGACTGGCGCCGGGCGTCGCGGAAAGTAGCTGCCAAGGTGGTGCCTAAATCCTGAAGCATCGCTTTGCATTCATTTTGGCGGCGTAGTACAGCATAGTATAGCCTAAGAGAATTCATTAAATGGAGATAGAGGCGTAAGAGAGAGTTTGATCTTTCAAAAATTTCTGGCGGCGTCGGTGACATGTGGCAAGCGCGCGAGGATTAAGAACGGCATAGTTGCTGAAAGATGGTAATGGTTCTGTCAACAGGCTCCCCTAATTTATAGTAGCAGTCGTGACTGAGAAGAAGTGCAACAACAAAGGATGCGGAGAAAGCAGCAAAAAACAAACGAACTGATTGATTTGACTACCACGTGACACGTCAAGCGCCCGAGACACGATTGACGCGACGCGGCGAAAACCCACTGACACGACGGGCCATCATGATCATCCCACTCACTCTCCCTCCCAAATCTTCTCTGAATGGCGCCGAACCCGCTCTCCCATCTGCCCTCGCACGACTAGGCTCATCCGAATTCTTCCTACTCGAGCTCCAAGGCGAGCTCGAAGTCACCGGCGACAAACAAGGACAACTCGTCGGTCGTCTTACGATCGATGACACCAACGATGGCAAGGTACGCATATCCTGTCCAGCAACCCCAACTTCCAGTTTACTACCTCAATCGTTCCTCTGACTGACATCTGTCCCGTCCCATATCTCAAGGGCAAGCCGACACTACGAATCGGCCATCACCTCTTAGAAGGCAAGATCGCCAATTTGCCCAAGCCACTGGCCATATTGCAACGACGCACATGTGTTGTGCCATCGCCAACAACAACGACAACAACAACAACAAACGCACATAAAACGCCAGACGAGAATAGTGGTGATATTGATGGTGACGTCGACATGCGACAAAGCAGCGATAACTGCGAAACCAAAGACGACAACACGTCTACACCGCCGGCGGCGACAGCGACAGCGACATCTTACGCCATACACACACTCGTACGCAAGAAAATCATCTTCTCGAAGCGACCCACACCTATAGTCGGCCTGAGCGCAAAGACTACCTGATGTCTACTCTAAGTGGTGGCGCGGCGGCGCGGCGGATGTCAACTAATGGAGAGAGATCGGGACGATCAGCTGACAATGGCAATCCTTCGAGCTTCGAGTGCCAGCTGCTGCCACGCCACGCCCCATGTTCCATTCTACTAAAGTGGGTCGCGGAGATATTCCTAGAGAGCGAGATTTCGTGTCGGGCAGTAGCCTTCTCTGGGATTGCTCCGTGCTGCTTCTGGTATAGTAGGACAAACTCATTCGTAGGGCTAGTCAGGTACACATTTTTAGTGGGTGTCCGGTGACCAGTGATCTTCCCCTCCCTAAAAACAATAGCTTACTTTCATCTTTCGCGCTCCAGTAAATATGGCCCGAGTTGATGTCCAAATCTAGAGGCTCTCGTGTCATGTGGACATGGGGCATTTGCATTATGCTTCCATTTCATTCCAAGTCCGGGGATCGAGATGAGGGACATGTTCTTCTACTGATATCCGTGTATTCGCAGCCCAAAATATTCAATTAATTACAGAGGCGCAACTGATTGATAGAACTAGAACATACAATCACTACAGCAGAACCATAGATAACATACAAGACAAGTACATCGAACTCCGAGGAGCGCACCGAGGGCTCAACTTGACACCCAACATGTGTGCTGCCAAATAACCATGCCAGCAACAGAGTCGGAAGGGAAGGACTTCGGATAGTACGAGAAGTGCGAAGCAAGGTAACAGTTTCAAATACTTGATACCAAAGAAGCATGTACAAAGAGGGTGCTCGAAAATAGGGTGACAATCAGAGCACGAAGACTACAATACACGGGAGTGCACTGATCTTAAACCCTTACAAAAAAGTCCGCTGGTTCGCGAGTCCAATATTGGGGGTAGACGCCAGGCCTAGCCAGGAACGCGAAGTATGTAAGTAGGGTTTGAACAGCGAACTTGGGGTGAGTGTTCAATGTGACGAAAGGTGATGGTTTAAATTTTCCATCCATTTATCTTTTGGTCGATTAATAGTCAGGTGGTTGATAAGTTAAGGGGTGAGGTGGAGTCGCCTGGGTGTGATGATAAGCTGGCACGGACTGGATCGGCGGCGGATAAGGAAAAGAATAACGTGGCAAGTGAGGGCCGACGAGAAAGACTGAGGGGATAATTTAATTGAAACCATCGAAGTGCCCTTTCAAGATGCGCTCTCCCATTGGGGATGGTGCCCGGTGCCTTGCGTTCGTCGATGGGACGGACAAGGTCGCAGAGCGGCGGACTCTAGATCGCACATCCGTATTGTTCCGATTCGCCGCGAGGCCAGAAGCGTTAGGTGGGGTCACGGCAGAAGGGGGAGGAGTAGCTGGCTGTGGAGGTGAAGCAGGCCTGTTGGCGGCACCCTGGAAAAAGGCCTACGTAAAGAGGAATTGGTCAGCAAACAATGATCTACTCTGCGTCGAAAGAACGAACTGAGTGAGGCCACCGCCGAGAGAGAGGCGGCGAAGAACGCCCGCGCCGCGCGCATGCTGAGCTTCGATTACTGGTGGGGCGGGAGGGGCGGCGGGAGCAGTCGGTTGTGTCGCCGTCCGGCCATTACCGGCCCAAGCCGTAGTGGCCCGACGTTGGTGAAGCGAATTACGAGCTTCTATCTCTGGCCCTTCTTCATCTGTCAAAGGGCGATTGAGGACATCACCGGGATGATCAAATGAATAATAGCAAAAACTTGACTGGTACTGACCTTCGAAGACAGGGGGGGCTCCAAAGCCGGAAGTTCGCTTATATGGGAATGAGGCACTGGTTTTAGGGGAAGTGCTAATTAACTGGGAAAAGAATGAAGAGCCGATCGGAGACGAGGGAGCGAGGTTCGTTGGATAGAGTGAATTGGGTGTCTGGACTGTTGGGGGGGATGTCGGGGAGCTATCGGAAGAAGTTGAGGGGCGACGGCGATGGGGGAAGTGAGGATGGGAATGGGAGCCGCGTGCTTGTAATTGTGGATTTTGTTGTTGTCGTTGCGAGAGGAGTCGGTTGCGGTAGACATGATTGAACAATGAGAGGAAGCTGAGAGCGAGAACGAAAGAGAAAGTGGGAAGGATGTTAGGAAAGGCAGCCGTCGATTGCGGTTTATATTTATCATCCGCCCCATTCGCAAGTTAGCGTTCACGTGGTCTCGTCCTTTAAGGGCAACTCTATTTTAGAGTTGTGGGGAAAGTCATTTTGCAAATGCCGTCGGCAAGAGAAAAGTGTTCATCTCTACTGGTTTTCATTCACAGTGGTCAAGTGGGGAGTCTCAAATGCTGCGATGAAGTGTAAACGTCGTAGTGAGGAGGGCAAAAGGGCCTAGGGGAGGGGAATGATTACATCTTCTGTGCAGAAAAACAATCACGTTAACCCCCTTGAACCAACAGCTTGGCCCACAGTTCGAAGCCACGGACGAATATCCCTAAGGCCACACCGCTCAATCGCGCTCTTCTATCTTCTTTACGGCCTACCTGAAACATCTCTATTTCCAGCAAGTTACACAGTGGAGGTAGGTCATCCGTGGGAGTGGGTGGAGAGTCTCGCTAAACCGGCGCAATCCACTTGCCTTTTCGGACCCCTTGTTATCTCACAATCGTATCACTCATTCTCGCTTTTGTGGCTTTCTAGGCTTCTAGGCTTCGGCCATCCGGGCAGGCCGTATCATGTCATTCATACGCTTCAGACCTCTCTTCAGAAATGATGATTTGATTCTGCAGCTGACCATTATCACCTCAGATTGACTCGGTATCAATGAGACAGTTATCACTGATTTATCTGGCAACATGTTAAGGTAGATCTGAAACGTATTGTCACATGTCATCGATCTAATTTCGTGCCGATGACTCAGTCCATATGCAGCGAGGCGATAGCTGCCGAAGGCAAAAGCAAAAGGGCAGGGTGGGGAATAGGGGTAAGTGGTCTCAGATCTGAGAAATGGTGACCGAGTATGAGATCTTCCGGTAAACACAATTTGGGGCAAGGAGCCGCAGGCCTGCGTCACTGATCGGCAAGGGGCGCCAAACCGCCTCTCGGGTCATACCGCGGGTTTGGGTCAGGGTTTCTTCGGGCCAATCTACGCGTTATATTACGACTGATTCCTATTTTGATTCGTTCGTCATTCATTATGGGGGACGTAACCAGGAAGGATCGAAGTAACTTAGGATGAAATCATAGGAGAGGTCAGTCCTGGTCACGAAAGGACATTGCCACAGATCCGCTTACTGATAGGCCACGCTGTTATCAGTACTCGTCAAGAACAAGCCCATGCTCTCAACCAGTATCGGAATGGTGATCGGAAGATTCAGTCAGCTTGAGCCGTCTCATGAGCTGAATCAGCTCATGAGACGGCTCAAGCCGACTGTTGATATCCTGCTTAGGCTTTCTACCAGTGGTCTTTGGGGAAGGCGGCGGTATGGGACTGGCGAGACAACCAAAGCGACATATTGTAGCGCGAGTGAGTCCGGGAAAGGATAGAGATAGAAGATCTTGAAAGAAGAAAGAGGTTCAGCATTCGACGAAAGGGTAGGACGTGTGTCGGCTTATTCGCTCGGGCTAACGTCCAGCGCCCTCAGGTCGAAGAGGCTGAAAAGCAGGGGAATCGCACGGCGGCACGCAGAGTGAAAGAAGAGGAGTGAGCTCACAAGGGGAGCCTCCTTTATTGAGGTGGTCGATGAGGCCTTACAGTAAAATACATCAGAGCTCGACTATCTAGACCGATGGACGCGAGCGAGAGAGGAAGAGAAAGACGACGTGGCCCTGTGGCCACCAAGCTGTCACGAGGCGCCTGATACCCAAAATGTACAGTAAGCTACCCTAAGCTGTGAGCGCGAGTGGCAAGGGATAATTAGAGAAAATGGGGCACGGTGACACCTCGGCCGACTAATCCGAGTCTGCACGCGCAGCCGCCCGCCGCTATCCACCGGCCTTACAATATCCTTTGCAGAGTCTGAATTCCACCAGTGTATCCATTCCCTTCGCCAGTGTCCGCTTGCCTGAGTCGGCTATATTACTATATTGACACCCCGATTTAAAAGGCAGCCAGCCTGAGGATGCGCAAGCCGTCACTTTGTTCAAGATGATTTTGGGATGCGACCTGCAATTCTCGCACGACTCGGAGGAAGGTTTCGAGGCTCAAGAAAATGGGGGTACTAGGATGACATCTTCAAACGAGCATACTTCTTCGCTTTCCACCACTACTGTACTGGAATTCCTCTTTATCTTCAAGAACGTTTTTGCATCGTCCCATTCTAGACTAATACATCCGCAATGAACACATGACGTGACACTCTTCCGTGTCTTCTCGTAACCCTCGTAAAGGTTTGTTCTTCTGGTGATTCATGACACGAGAACAAATTATTATCGACATCCCTTTCAACATCGTTCGTCTACATATATTGGTGAGCTCGCAAAGTGACAAAGGTGATGCTATGAGAATGTTAAAACCCAACTACGATTGATATGGTCTTCCCCAATTGTTCCGTTTGCGCCCGGTGTACCTTAGGGCAGGCGCTGCTCGCAACGCGTCTTCTCAGTCTCAGAGGTTGAAAAGATGGGAACACGATGGCGGAAGTTGGAGTGCGCGGATTACTGATATATCGGAACTAGGCCAGTGTGTTGGCCTTAAAATCGGCACCTCCCTGCAGCAATGCATGCAAGACATGATCGTGAGTACATGTGCCAGTGAACGCGTGGCATCAGCTGTCGAAAGAGGAAAATTAAAACCAAACGGTTGTACTGTAATTGCCTTTCATGGTCCCTTGAACTTGAGCTATAGCTCAACAAATATCGGCCTAGTAACGATCTTCTACTTTCGAATATCCACTTGGATATTTAGCTGCGCAGGTCACACTCCTAGAATTTCCAGCCCCCTGCAAGACCCATCACATCTTCTGGATCAATCGCGCCGCTCTTATCTTGCGAAGCCTCTCCACATTCCCACCATAGATGTCCTCTAGCGGTGTTCCGAAAAGCGCATAATTCACATATTTCGCTGCACGCGACACATTTTGCCCATTCGCAAGGGCGGCAGCGCGGATCGTTCTTGAGATGTGGCGCAGCGTGGAAGCCATGCTTTCGTCGAGCGAGGGGTCAAACCACTCGATGGTGATGACAGTCGGAAGATGACGTGTGAACGGTCAGGTGGATATGCAGATCCGCTCCCGTGTGAAAAGAGGCCACTGTCGAAAGGCTCAAGAGTTGTGCTCAGGGTTACGTTTGGATATTGAGCCCCCAGAACTGAGAATGTATTCATATTCCTGGTCTCAACGTGTCGTAAGCCCAAGAGGGACTCACCTTGGTCTGGTTCACAAATGCGTCAAAAACAGTAGGAGAGTATTCGGTGACTGGGGCAGACTCGAAAAAGACCCTAAGCATGCCAGATCAGCCTATATTCAACCATACGGCGGACTGTACTACTAACTGAGGGCTGTCATATTGGGTGCTAGGGCCCAGACTGTTGACCAGATCGGAGTATGATCTGGTTGACACATTCCCCGAGATAGCAGGGATCGCCAAGAAATCTTCGAATACTTCTGAAGGAGTGGGTGCATCATAAAAAAAATAAATGATAACAACTGGGAACTGTTAATGATCAGTTTGAACCAACAGTGATTTCGCCTTGGCGGGACACTGGCACACCTGGCCGGAAGTATAGGGAATCATAACCGCGGCCTTGGTATCACTCTTCTGTTGGAATTTGAGAAGCGCTTCTTTGATTGCCATCCAGTTGGCTCTCGGCGTAGACACAAATGCCACCCTGTAAGATTTCAAGTGGGTTGTCCACTGTGAACCATTCTGGTCAACTTACCCATACGGTCGCTTTGAGGGTGAGACTTGAGAATGAACTTTGTCACGATTCCCTATCAATGGCCAAAAATCGATGAGAATGGCCCTTGCTAAGAACTAATAGCGTACAAGTTATTGAGCCCTCCCTGCGATTGGTTAGATGTATATACTTAGCGAATCAAATCTGTATCAAGATTTCTACTTACTCTCAATCCAAACCAAAGATCGTCATCCTTCGATGTCCATCAATGACAGTTCCGTTTGAAGAACGAGTTCATATTCGACGACGTTGTCAACCGCAAGGCCATACTGACTTGACTTGAATGAATAGCCTGAAAGCATCTGAGATCCAGCTCTCCAACTACGGAAGATACTCACCTCCGCCAAGTGTCGGCCCTGCAACACCCACGTCCGGAATACGCGCCCCTACGACGTTTACTCCAGTGGGCTCAAGTGCCGCATACACTTGACCCCAAGTAAGTCCCAGCCCCCAACTTCAACTGTTCCAGACTTATATCGACTTTTGTGTCGTTAAAGCGTGACATTGAGATCTGTACTCCTCTCGTGGAGGAAAATCCCGGGTTGGTAGTGTGTCCTCCACCTTTCACTGCGAAAGGTGTCCGGCTTGGTCCTAAGATACGTAGCTATAAAAATGTGAATGAGCAAAACCTGGCGCATCGAAGTAGGATGGCTTACAATCTTGCTCACGTCCCCGGCCAAGCCTGGCTCAACCGAGCAAGCGGATACCTCGGAGCTCGAGCTAGCAGCATGGAAATGTCTGACGAGTACTCGGGTGGCAGCTTGAACACTGATCAGATCGCGATACTGCAAAAGATGTATGACGCACGTACAAGGAAAAAACACTTGTGAAGCGTCAGAGATAGCTACTGCAATCTGATTGCACGTATTCAAGGATTCAGATGGGAAGTACTTTTGTAAGTTATCTGGCCGGCCACAAGAAGGAAACGCCAGAAAAAGAGCGCAGAGTACTGTAATAGACACCTCAGGAAGAGAAGCGGATATGGGAGCCTTGTCGGCATTGTTGGGCGCCCAGTATCGGCGGAGACAAGAGTCTCGGCCACGGCTTGCACTAGCAGGTCAAATAGCGCTGAACGTGACTGGTAAGGTAGATCAGTGGGTAGAACATCATCCCGTACAACGCCAAGAAATGCCGTTAAGTCTAACTACGCTACTTTATGCTCATACAGTAATAGACGCCCCAGGAAAGAAACAACATGGCGGAGCATGAGTCGCGCTCATCCACCAGTTACAACATGCATGCTAGAAAAGATTTAGGGTAAGATCATGGCCATCACGAAACGTTATCAATAAAACCGGCCTATGCTCCTTGTCAGCACCGTTGTTGGCGCCAAGTATCGATGAGTCAAGACTCTCGTTCACGAATTGGCGTGAAATCTTGTCCGATGACAGGCTCCACGAGGCTTTCAGCAGGCAATAGAGGCCGTGACAGGACAAATCGGGATGCAATATGGACCTTTTGGATTATGCGTGACCACCATATGTACGGCAATACGTTCGCCCGCCTTAAGGGCACAAAGAAAAGTGAGAACTTCCCCACGGCTAGAAGATGGGGTATACAGTAACTTATAACGGGAAAAGAATGTATCCCGAGGAAGAAGACCGGGAATGGCATGACATGACACGTAAAACCGTGACTGTGATACGGGGCACTCCACGAAATTTCGACTCCGAAGTGGCGCTCACTGTTGACAGAATTTTTAGCTTTCGCTACGGAATGGTGTCCAGGAGGGGAATGAGAGCCCTGTGAGTACATAACTGCAAGCCTCGAACTTGAAGCGAGCGCGGTTTGAAAAAATAGACATTTCTGCGTGTAAAGACTCATCCCGGGCCGGAACCGGAGCAACTCCGACCTGCGCGACCATGATGTACAGGACTGTACAACAAAAATACTTATAGGAAGTGTTGGATCACAGTCACCAGATCCCTCGTTCTGTCAGCTTGGGAATTCTCAGCGGCATTTGTCCCAAATTAGCCCTCTTATGACCAGTTATTCTTGCTTGCTTCTCGCTTCCGAGTCGCCTGCCAGCGGCCCAGTGGACCGTCAAAATGTGTCAGACCTACTTAGTGAACGGTCTAATCTTGTTTTCTTACCCGGCTTTAGAGGCCAATAAGGCAGTGCGGTTATTACCATCTACTCCTTTTCGACAGCCTCTCTACAGCAACCTTGCCACTAGCCCTATCTTATCATGCCCGCTACGATTGACCAAGTATCTGACCATCATTTGATTACATTATTATTGGTAGGAGCTCCCGTTTTCCATCATGTCGTGATCATCACTCGTTTGACAAGTCCTTAAATACCTCAGGTGAGGGGTACGGACTCACCTTGGCTTCGATGGCTACTAGTATGCACTCATATCCTGTCACAGACGACGGGCCTCGTTGTCGCCACGCGCTTATCCGAAGATTCTTCTGCATCTATTCTAGTCCTGGAGGCGGGGGCCACAATCTGAACGATCCCGAAATCGGTATAATGTTATGTTTCATTTCATCACGCCCACTCATACTGTGTGTGCAGTAATCCTGGCCAGCTATAGAAGCAATTGGGTAAACCTCAGCACGATTGGAACTTCTCCACGGTATGCGCACCGTTCTCTGTTCATGCCCGTCCTGATTTAGGTAAAGGTGCCTCAAATGAATGGGAAATCTATGAATTGGGCACGGTACGCTCCGCCTACCCGAAACCTATTATTGGTCACACAGCGCAATATAGAGGAAAGGGTCTAGGAGGAAGCTTCTTCGGTCAATTTTTTCCTGTTTCACCGCCCTTCTTGCAACGGATATAAATGGTGCGTCATCGGCTAAAGTGCCGTCAAGGATGATATACTTATCGCACATTATAAAGCATTTGAGAAGCTAGGAAATAAAGTGGTGGAACTGGGAGAGATTGAAGAAGTATTACACCAAGGTGGAGCAATTCATTCAACCTAAGGTGAAGGATGATACGATGAGGTTTGACTTGCGGGAGCACGGACTAGAAGGCACGTCATACTCATCATGCATACGACCATGTCAGCTGAACTTCTCTCAGGTCCTCTAGAGGTGGGATATCCCGCCTTGTCATCGGGTTACGAAAAGCATTTTGTAGAGGCCCTTCAGGCGCTTGGAACCAATCTGCATCGGAACCGGTACCGTGCCTCTCCACATTCACGCGAATCCGTAAAATAACATTACATTAGTTCGCTGGAGATGTAAGCTGAGTGGCGTGAATGGAATTACTACACCTCATTTCTCTCAGACAACAGGCTTATGGTCTACCCCCCTTACGATTAGCCCAGGACACGGAAGCGATCTTATGCTGCAAATGTCAGTGATATCGGCCTATTAACTCCTGTGGCGAGCTCATCTCCTAGATTGAAGATGTATTATGAGCCGCATGCTTCCCGAAGCAATCTTGTTGTCCTGACATCTGCTCATGTCACGAGGATCTCTCTTTCAAAAGCTGGTGGTGGTGAAGCAACGGCTGAGAGCGTCAGCTTCCTTTACGAAGGCAACGAGTATCGGGCGCTTGTTAAGAAAGAGGTCATCGTGTCTGCCGGGTAAGCAAGGCGTTCACCTCGGGAGACGGGCAGGACACTGACTTGCATCCATCTGGGTATTTAAGAGCAATAATGTCCCCTCAGGTAACGATGCGAGTTCTCCTATCGGTCATCACGCCTTATGAGCGCAGGTCCTAGAACTCTCGGGCATCGGTGACCCTGGAGTTTTGCGAAACGCGGACGTGGAAGTAGTGGTTGACCTTCGAGGAGTTGGGAATAATGTCCAAGAACACTACAATGTAGGGGTGTCCTATCGTGGGTCCATTTCATCATGCTTTGTGACCATGATACTGAGGATTCCAAACAGAGGTGAAGGAAGAGTTTGAATCAGAGTACTTGACATTGGATTGTCTGCGAGATCCGGACGAACTTAAGAAACAAACAGAGCTTTAGTGGGTCACCTTGAATTTATCACGCTTCCACCCTCCATGCTAATGAGCTCCCCAGCCATGCCGGGGAGCAAGGGGGTATTCGACATAAAAGCCTCCTTGTTGACATTTTTGCCACTTTCCGCAATTTCTCACGACGCACAAGCCCTGCAGGAGAAATACCTCGCACCAATTCAAGCTCGCATTGATGGCGGAGACTGCCCGCCTGGTTTGCGGAAGCAGTATAAGCTGCAACTCGGGCATATCAAGGCGCAAGCTCCGAGCCATGAAATTGCCTTACTTCCATCTATCACCTTTTCTTTGGGTGAGCGAGACAGTCTTGGAAACCCACTCAGTCCCGCTGATCCCCAGCAACAGTACCTGGTCCTAAGAGGAAATATGCGACCTTCATGTCCTTTTTGAACCGGGCTTTCTCCCGCGGTTCCATTGTGCCGCCTTTCATTGCGAGCCAACGCTCAACCATGGTCTACAGCATATCAAGTCTAGTAATCCTCCTGATTACCCGGTGATTGACCCACATTATTTTGAAGAGGAATATGGTGAGTTTTCTTATGTGATTCGTTGGTAGATCCTTCGCTCACTCTGACCACTAAGACATCCGATCCTTTGCGGAGTCGGTAAAGTTCGCTCGGTGTATTGCACAGCAGGAACCCTTCAAGAGGATTCTCAAAGGCATGCCCCTCCGAGTCGGCTCATCCTGTGATGTTTCTTCCAGCTGACCTATTGTTGTTTCTTCTTTGTAGAAGAGCTGCTCCCTGGGCCATCGGTAAAAACCGATGAGCAGATTATCAGTGCGCTATCTGGTGTTCATGTTCACCATTTACATGCATGTATAACGCCGATCAGGCTTCCTGAAGGAACATTTTAGTACCACGTGCCGTGAGTCCACGACCAATTTGGCATTGGATGATCAATTAAATCTGCCTTTAAGATACGGTCGGGTCCTGCTCGATGCTCCCTCGAGAGGACGGTGGGGTGGTCGACAATAAGTTGAAGGCACGTCTAAAATATCATGCACGTGTCCTTTTCTACCTACACGCTAGCCGTAGGTATACGGAACGACGAACATTCGGGTCATGGACATTTCGATCATCCCTCTCCACGTTGCAGCACACACGCAGAGTAAGCGATATTCTTTGTGCCCTTTTTGACCCCATACGCTTATCTCCCTGTGCGATATCCAGCGACTGCTTATGCGATTGGAGAGCTGGGTACGTACTCCCTGTTTTCAATTTGTGACCTGTGAGGGCACTGGATGGCTGACAATCTGGATGGCCTTAAAGGAGCTGATATTATCAGAAACCGCGTCAATTTTTGAGGTGCCAAGTTGGGAGTCGATTAACAGCTTCATGTGGACTTGGCGTCTACCTTTAATGCTCTGGTATCACAGTAATCTAGTGCGATGCGATAAGAAATTTGAGGAAGATTATTTGTAGGTGATCATGAGACTCAGTCACGCGCGAGCCCTGAAATGTTTTTTTTTTCGTTTGAATGAATGGTAGCTCGTTTCCGTAACCCCACTACTAGTAGTCTAGATGGATTAAAGAGATGTGCCTTATTAATTTTCATATCTGTACTGTGTTCGTGCACCAGCCGCTAGGGTGGAGCTCTGTATTAGATTGAGTTGGCTTCGGCACTGACAAGCAATTACAAAAAAGATTAGGGCATGTGATCCTCGTGCAATGTGGTAACTCACCTTTACGCTTTCGGGATGGTACATCATGCATCATCGATCATCCCTATCCCCATCCCGCATTCGCTTCTTGGTTTGATTAGGACGTGTTTGTGACTCAATATTGATATTCAAGACACCGATGTGATTGTTTCCCTGAACAATCCTGTCGTTGGAAAATATGGCATGAGGGATTCCCATCAGTGGGCCAGATGAAGTAGGTTAAAGTACGGATGGTGAGCTGGTGAAACAGTGCTTGCCGCAGTGCGAAGGAGGCTTTGATTCGATGTGACAGAAGGGTAGCCATGGTGCTGGGTTAGATATGAATTGAATGACGAATTCGGAAGACATGAAGACGGGGGTTGATCAATATCAGTATGTGTGCCCTCTCTGAGAGTCGTGAACCATGTGAGCTGTTCTTCGGTTGTGGAAGAGTGCCCGAGCGAAGACGTCTGGCTGTGCGTGCCATATGGGTAGGAGAATACTGAACGCAAAAATCGTAGGCTTTGGCAAGAAAAATAACTCTGGTTATAATTGCCACTATATAATGTAGATATGACCGCCTTAGAAGATTCTAGAAGAGGTGCGATTAGTGCGTCAGAGCGGGTAATAAAGTGCAAGCTGGCTGATGCAATACTAGTAACGGACTTGGAGCTAAGGAAATCCAAGGAAGCTTATGGAACCCAGCGGCTGGATGTATAAGTCACTTTCCACCAACAGGGGTTCTAGATGAGGGTTTATTGCAACGGTAATTGGGCACATTGGACAAAGAATAGTGGCAAGGTCGCAGAGGAAATCCTTTGAATCACCGTAGACGCCAGCCGGCAGCAAGACAACAGCCGCTGTCACGTGCATAAGCTGTTGTCCGTGCACGTGACGGCGTCGTTGGTTCAGGATGGCACGAGACCAAATATTGTTCGTGATGACTTCGCACTGCCAGCGGCAGCCGGAGCCATGCCCTAATATTTTATTACCCAAACTCTGATAAGCACGATGAAGCCAATTACAGGTATATTCTTTTCAAAAAAATTCCTTACAGATGACGCACACGTACTAGTAAGGGATAGGACAAGTGTAAGCAATTTTTGTTTTGCTGATGCCAAGAACAACGCCCAATATCGACCCGGCGAACAAGCAGAATGACAACCGATTATGGCGAATCATCCTATTATGGTCACCAACCAGCGTCATCTGAGCAGCCTGGCATGGCAGGGTTCCAGGTTCTGGGCATCCTAGACCTGCCAGGCTGATGGATTTTCGTGCTAATTTTAGCTTTACAGTGTTTCAAGTTTCCGTATTCCCGCCCTGTTTTTCCTGTTTCAATTTGACTATAAGTAACTTTGAGTACACATGTGCCTTGTGAGTTCAAACACTCCGTTACGGAGACTTTCCAGACAGCTTTAGACTACAGTTGAAGTCTTAACCGCTGATGGGACAGATCATTTTCGGCATACTTGTTGAATGTGGGTGACTGGGTAGCAGCTCTCTTGTCGCGGATGGTCTCAATTGTAGGGCCTCAAACACCCACAAGAGTCTGTCAAGACAACAATGCTGGAATTATCGCCTCGGCAATAGATCCTAAGATGGCTGTGTACGACTCAGGGAGCGATCCCATCAAAATCGAGGCATATTCGTTATCAGGGATGCTTTTGCCCATTGCTGCCAATTGTTCTCGCAGGTTGGCGAGCTTGTCGAAGTGCTCTCACACGCTATCTTCTTCGCTACACCTTGTCTGTTGGAGTTGCTGGCTTGTCTTCACTATAACCATCTGATATTCCGTATTAAGCGCAAAAGCCGATGGCAGTATCGACAAGTACAAGGCGCGCAATGCATGATAGTGCCTATGTTCAAAGAGCGACACGGCTACCTAACTAAGCCTTAAGTTATGTGTACTCGGTGTGCAGATCTGATGGACGGAAAAAAGGGGACTCTGAAATCTGATGTCAGGAACAAATCGTCAAAATGCTTGGGAAGAGAAGTCCCCTACTTGCTAGTAGCCATGGAGCGCAGCCGAATCCCATTAGTCGCCAAGTGTAAGACTGTGATACTAGTGTGATATTACTCAGGAAATGAAGTCCCCTCAACCGCCGGCCACGAGACATGACTGAATCCCCATTACGAATGGACCGTAGTGTACTGACTGGTCTGGCATATTACCAACGCCGTGTTCAACTTCAACAATAATGTTCCAGGATTCTACGTGCACATTGAATGGCATAAACCTCAACAGCCTCAACCAGTAAGAGTGGGTAGCATCCGCATCGTCGCAGATCAGATCGATCAGGCCTAAAAAAAGTACAGTATTCCGATTCCATTCCGAAGCACGGCGCTCGATGTCGACAAACCACCGGGAGTGCCCGAGGACCGAGGTAACTTACTAAATTGAGAGAATCGGACATCTAAAACGAAATCTGATAGCGGCGCCCGGGAGTTATCGTCATTCACTCCAATTCCGAGTCTTTACAGAAGTACTGCCAGTGGACCTGCCATCATAGTATGTCTAGAGTTTTTCTGTTGAGATTCCTGCATTGATCGGTTCCGAGTCTCAAATTATGACAGCCAACTTTAATTGATCCAGGGCTATCGCGGACTCCCAGTCCCAGTGAGAATTACATTAAGCACCGGTAGCATTACAGTACCAACTGTAGTGATGGCGCTTACGGCGTCGTGGGCGGCAAAGAGGATGCAAGGAGTGTCAATTTAACATTGATAGTATATATGATTGTCATTAACCAGGTACAAAAATTTCTACAGCCAAAGCGCTTCACTGATCTACATATCCTAGCTTTCTATTTAGAGCGTCTCAGCGCTGGGTTGAACCATCATCGGCGTCACATCTGGTTTTTTCGCCTTGGGAAGCAAGGTCACAAGCCTGTGCTTCTGGATCTCCGGTCCCTTGGTCCCGAAGTATCTCTCTGTCTCGAGAGACCAACAATCTATCCCGCGAATCCAATACCCCAGTCTCTCCACAAATGTCGCCACATCAGAGTCGATCGCAGGACCCCAGGAAGGTAGGGTGCGGCTCTGTGCCTGGAACTTGGATAACACCTCTCCATGATATTCCCCGAGCCAGGCGAGCGCGGCATCTAGGTCCAAGCCCTTTTCGTTCATGACCACGGTGATGATGTTGTGTCCGCCATGACCCGAAGCTTGCTCTATATTGAACGAGTACATATCCTAATAGATGAAGTCAGGTATATGTACGCGTGGCAGCCCAGGGAAATACTACTAACATTTGTAAGAACAAGAGACTCTGCAGCCAAACTGCAGAGAGATTCCAAAGCAGGGTGCGCCATGACTTCATTGGGAATGTTCAGACCGGCTTCAACGGCCACGAATGCTGGATATCCACCAGCTGTGAGTCGAGTAAGCTTCAGGTAGTCCTCGGTGCCTCGGATGTGTCCCTTTGCGCGATCGGAAGCCTCGTCGATCACTGCGAAGACATACTCGGAGAAAGAGGTGATGAAGCGCGTCTGGGCCGCAGGACTAGAAACCTTGATCGCACGCAGCCAAAATCTATAAGCCACGATCGTTAGAAAGGCCTGGAGCATTCACCAAGACACAAACATACTGTCGTGCAATTTCGCCAAGTTTTGGCTCTCCTTGAGGACGGTCCTTGTGAGGGTTCCGGATAGCATCCATGACCATCTTGGCGTAAAGGCGTGCGCCATCACCATCGACTTTATCGGTGAACTCGTCGTATATAAAAAAGAGAACCATGAGATCGCAAGCTACTCGGACGCCATCTAATAATACTTAATAAGACTCAATCGTAATAGACGGTAGAGCGACAGACCTTTATCGAGCAGCGGATATACAAGGGAGCCAAGGAGCGCTATAACCCCTGGTTAGTACTCTGAAGTAAACATACAGAATAAAGGGCAATTCACAGAAATTGCAGAGATCAAAAGACCTCTGTGACTTGGCGTCGAGAGCCTGAAAGCTCCTCAACCATTCATCGGATTCTGGCTTGACCTCCGTGTAGTGCTCGCTCAGCTTTCTTGGCCAGGGCCACTGAGCGAGGGTGTCAGGGAGATAGAATTGGGGAAGGCTCGACATTGTGGACTAGATAGAAGAGAGAGTTTAAAAAAGCTCAACGAGGCTGATTGGTGTCAGTTCTACGTCGGTGTGAGGGCTCTTTATACTACTGTCCTGGACTAACATATAGCACAGCTTTTCCAACTATATGATAGGGACACGGAAACCGCCCCCTGCCCCTGAGACACGACCGTACTTTTTTCGCATAAGTTATGCTGACATGTTGTTCCGAAAACGGTGGACCGGTGCTTGCCAAACACGGTGTGGATATGACAGCGAGAAGAAACGGCCGACTGGAGTGTTACAAGCAGCAACGCACGCGGAGCTTGAAGTGGAGTTCCACAGACGGAACCTTGATAGTCAAGAAGTTCGTTCCATTACAGATTATTCCAGGGCCTCGATATCTTAGCCGAACCGGAGCGCCAAGGTGTGAGTTAATCAGACAGCCAGTACTGCAGTGCTTCGACTTGGAGGCCCTTACGAGTTACGATACCGTGACAACCGTAGGCAATTTATGACGTAAGCCGAACTAAAAGATCCGCACCAATCAAGATTTATCACTACAGCACTACAGCACGAGGTGAAGTGTCAGCGAGAGAAACGCCAAACCTCTTTTTGACGATGCTCCACTACATTATGGGCGTTTCAATATATGAACGTGAGTTGAATGCAGTAAACTGACAGGCTTTGTCCTCACATTCATTCAGTGCTGCCAGCAACTTCTCCAGCCACAGCGCCGGCACTTAAATCGGCTGCGGCTACTCAGAGCCCCGGGTACCCGGGTCTTTGCGCCCACTATGAGCCTATGGCGAGATCATCCACATGGATTAGTGAAGATCCACATAGTAGAATGCGAAACGACAGAAAATTTCCCTCCTTACAGTAAGCCCGTACTAAACTTCACAGTTTCACCTGTTGATCGTGTAGTACAGTATGTGGACAAGAACTTGAACCGAAGCGGTGACTACGTTCGCCGTCGAAGAGTCATTCCAACGATACTGCCATGTGTCCGAGTCCCGGACCCGAGTAACGCGGTGTTCCAGTAAGAACTTGAATGTGAGTGGCTGCTCCGACGACTCTGCGCTTCACCACCATCAACGGGCGACCCACAGTCACATAGCCAGAACTTTTCATCCACTTCTGGGATCAACGATTACTCAGCAGGTATACAATTCTCTCATGCCTTCGAGCATGTGTGACGTGTACTCGCATGACCGACTTGCTTGTCAGAAGGTTTCACACTGTGGGACGGATGCACAACGCCAGGTTGTCCCGGGGTGATAATGTGGACATTCCCTATTCTCGTAATGAGGCATGCGTTTCGGGGTCTGTATTGACGCCACGTGCATCTCCATTCAATTTGTACTCGTTCAGACTCTGCATCAAGTATAGAATAATAGGCGCTCATGGTTCTCCCCCTATCTCTTCTCCCGAAATGCTAAGGTAAGTATTTATCCTATCATCCATTTCTTATGTATTGTATCCAGGAGACCTTTATTAGGAGACCTTTATCTTCTTCATATATGGCCATCGCGTGAATATGTTTTACAGTCTTCAACGACTGGCATCACGATGTGCCGGGTGAGCAGTGCACTTTCCAAAATCGCTGATCCCTGGAATTCTGATCACAGTATTAGCTCGAAGGATGGACAGAAATGCTGGCAATATGGAAGGAGACTGCCACTGGCAGTGAACCTGGCAAGCCAGCGAGAGCTGGGACAAGGCTATGCCCACGTGCTAGAAATCTGCCTATCTTGATCCTTGGCGAGCTAAATCGTCTGTCGTTACCCAGCCAACCGGAAATGGGTAGGGGAGGTCCATTCATTACAACGTCCCTAACGGCGTGTGCTAACAAACAGAGGATTCAGCACTAAAAGATTAAAAATAAACGGCAGGATATTCCCTGGCGCCGAGCCTGGGCGAACCTTTAGTTAGTCTTGACTACAGAATCACTTGAAAGATATTTGGTACGTGGAATTGTGCTGTCCTCACGTAGAGCTACCACGCGGCTACTTGCGCGCCAGTGTATTGTGGTCTGTGCGCGGTCACGTGGGTATTTTATATGCGTAGCACGTGACATCAACGTAGCATCGAATGTTCCTCGCTCATCACGACCATAACGGCCGCCCGCCTCGTTTTCCCATTATTTTCGTTTTTCCCCGCCATCTCTCTTCTATAACACAACCAGAGTGTTGTCACCCCAGCACAACAAAACATGGAGTTCTCCCGCCCACCTTTGCAACTGGCGCTACGTGCTTTACCCACACAGTGAATACGCTTAATACGAAATATAACGGAGCGCTAGCACTACAGTGCTACCGAATTTTTTTATTCCTGTGCGATAGACGAATGACGACCGAAAGTCGACAACAACTTGATTTGTTGTGCAGGGATTCGGCGTTTTATTTTCACGCAAAGCCACCTACACATTGTCACGGAGTCTAGGCTAACACACCCTTCAACATTAACCCCAATAACACAGACCAACCCCCATCTGCGAAGAGTCGGTAGCGAGAACCTCGGTGACTTTCAGAGGTTTCATCGATCGTGCTGCTCAGAACGATACCGCAAATAAGCTCGTCTTTTTAATCGCATAGACACCTGGTGAGAAACTTTATTATTCATCACGTACATCTATCAATCTATCATAGTACCGAAAGATATAACAGAACACTGAGTGTTTTCACAGCTATCAGACACAACACAGTCCATACAATTAAGTGAGATATATGTAGCGGGAAGAAAGACCGATTCTATGAGCAACCCTCGGTCAATTCAAATATCGAAGTCTCGGGAGGGTGCCATCATAATAGGCGCTACAGCCTCTGCTTTTGGCAGGAGATCGACTATTCGCTGCTTCTGGATATCCTGACCTTTCTTCCCAAAGTATCGCTCAGTCTCGAACGCCCAAGAGTCGATCCCGCGTGTGAAACAGGCTAGCCTCTCCACGTACGTGTTGACCCTCATATCAGTCGCAGGTCCCCAGGAGGGTAGCACTCGGTACTGAGCCTGGAACTCTGATAGAACCTGCTCGTGATACTCTGTGACCCAGTCGAGCGCGCCATCCAGATCGACGCCCTTCTCGTTCATAACCACAGTAATGATGTTATGACCGCCGTGTCCAGATGCTTGTTCGATGTTGTACGAGTATAGGTCCTATTTTGCTAGTCAGTCAGACACCCGATCGTTGTAGGAATAGCCGAAGACGTCACTCACATTTCCAAGAACTAGTGATTCGGCGGCCAAGCTGCGTATCATTTCCATTGATGGATGTGTCATGACTTCGTCTGGGATGTCCAGATCCATTTCTATGGGGAAGAAACACGGATACGGGCCAGCGGTTAGGCGCGTAAGCCGAAGATAATCCTTGACTCCGCGGATGCTTCCTCTCGCCCGATCAGATGCTTCTTCTATCACTGCATACACATACTCCGAGAACGATGTAATAAATCGTTCCTGAGCAGTGGCACTAGACCTTTGCATCGCCCGCAGCCAGAATCTGTGAACGATGCGTCAGTTTGTAGCTCAGGACACTTAACCTGAGAGCCTAGGAACGCCGGACTCACTGCTGAGTAATCTCGCCGAGCTTCGACTCGCCAGGAGAACGCTCGGAATGAGGGTTCCGCAGTGCACCTACAACTATCTCTGCAAGTGCAAGTGCACCTTTCCCATCGACCTTGTCCGTGAACTCATCGAAGATGTAAAAGAGTGCCATCAGGTCACAGGCAACACGAAGACGATCTGAAAGGGCTACTTAGACAGCTCAACGCTACCTGGCTTTGTGGGGACTAACCTTTGTCGATAAGTGGATATGCGAGACCACCGAGAAGGGCTGGAGATTTTCAAAGTTATCGACGATGAAAGAGATTGATGAAATGGTATGAATACTTGCCAAAGTTACACCGGTCGAATGACCTTTGGGATTTGGCGTCGAGTGCTTCGAAGCTGCGCAGCCATGCATCAGACTCTGGCTTGACTTCCGCATAGTGCGGATTCAACGCTCGTGGCCATGGCCAGTGAGCTAGGGGGTCGGGAAGTCGAAACTGGGTCGGAGCTGGCATTTGGATTGGACGGCGAAGGAATATGAATATGAGGGAAAGGTGAGCTGTACTGAGGACTCAAGGAAACTGATTGACGATCTTTATATCCACTTCGTGAGAATCCCAATGTGGCCTGACATCCGGAGAAGTAGGCTTTCAGTAACATAGCTTTATCGGAAACCGAAGAACATGGCTCGCCGTGTGTTACAGGAATGACGGCGTCGGAGATGTAAAATCCCTTTATCAACGCGTCACTGTCTATGTTTGACAGAGTTTCCCTGGGTCCCAAAGAGCACTTCGAGTTGTTCCATAGAATGAGGGAAATCACCGGACGGTAGTCCAGTGTGCCGGCTGTGTTGATACATTACTTGTCATGTAATTTGATACGGAGATCCTGAGGGAAGACATTCATGTGCCTTGGGATGTGATCCACGCCTGCCCTTTGATCATACTTTGCCAGGGAGTCCGTGTGTTTTCCGTTTTCCGTTTGCAGTGCAGGCCTGCGCGACCGCGCGGAGCATCGAATCAGGGATCGACATGCAGTGTAGGGCTTTATTCCAAATAAGGTAACGAACGAACAATGTACTATAGCAGCGATGAAAATAAAACTGTCAAACCATTAGACCGCCGTCATTTGCGGCAGATCAGATCGGATTGCATAGAACTTGAAACATTTGGGTACAGTAGGGCTGCGTTGAACTGATAAGGCTAATGGGCATACCGATTCTTAGGGTTCCGTAAATGAATGAGACTGGCAGGTGCAGTAACTGGAGCGTCGATGCGATGAATGTAATGAAAAGTCACCCACCGGCTTTGCGGCGCCGTGGAAGCCGGATAAACAATTGATCGCAACGATCAGTTTACCGGTGCCGACTGTCTGGCCAAACTCGTCTTATCGGCCGACGTCTCAGGTAGAAATTTACTCCGGCCCGGGCCGGATGTCATCCGTGTATCTCCTATCCACTGGGCACGTTCAAGTTCAAAATTCTCTACATACGGGTGACAGCGATTGTATTTTCAAAGTCCTCAATGTCCTTATTTAAAGTACAACCCTGCTCACATATAACTTTTTGAGCGAACGATAAACACGTGGGCGGCTTTTTCTCATCATTCTGCGCCTCTCACCCTCTGTCCAGCTGCGGTATTCAGTTGCACCTTGAGTTGTACGTATATACATTCATCAAGGGTCGAGTCTATTTGACGTGACGACGTAAGAACTTTTCACGACTATGGAAGCTCAACCCCCACATCCCCGTTTACACAACGATCACGCAGCTTCTCGCAGGTCTCGACTCAATTTCGGATCACGCGTTATACATCACCAACTGAATTTATTTGACAGAGTAGAAATATCGCGACGTCGGCTCGGTAAGAAGCCGTCCCATATCGCCTGTGCACAGGGTCGCGGTCAAGTACGACCGCAGATTTAGCGCCTCCAAGTCACTTCTGTACCTGGCCCTGAGGAAAACTTTGATGCCGGCATTCTCGTTGCCTGTGCTCCTCGTGAGTCCTCCAGAGAGCCATATGGTGCCGTGGCTGTTGAGAATCTCGATCAGAGGTATCCACCAATCCTTTTCTCCCATTTGTAAAGCGTTGGTGGGTACCAAATTATCGGGGGACTAAGCAGATGTCAAAGAAGTTTGCGATGGCATCTCGGCATTGGCAAAAAAGTGCTACACTGGGAGAGCTGTGTCAAAGCTGGATATTATGTGCGTGCTCGAGTATGGTATACCCCCATAAGTTGGACTGAACATGAAGCCTGTGTAGGGTGTCCTCAATAGATTTTTCTCCCTTGCAGTTTCTTGTAGTGACTGTACCCGCCGGTGCCAGTGGATTTGCTTGTCTCCAGTTCAGTGCCCGTCGGCTCTGTACTCTTCCTCATCCCCCGATGGTTGTTGCTTCGACCCTTGGATTTCTAGCTGTAAACAACAAACTCGAGTGTGTTGTCGAAGTCGAAACGCTTGCTGCCACTCGAATTCTCTCTCGCTATCTTGGCATAGAGGTCCGTCCGCCCGACCGCATTTCTCTGCGCGAGGTCGTAGGTCGCTTAGGCGGAGAAGCAACGGATGGTCGCAAGACTCTGTTTAATTGCGTGCGGCTCTTGAGAGAACCATCGAGCATATCGGGAAATTACAACTGAAAAAAAAAAGCCCCGGATGGTCCGGATGGTCAAGAGGGGGCTACTCTGGAAAGTATGCGCTATCAGAAGCTCTGTGGGTGCTTCAGTTTCGTGATATCTACTTTGCCAATAATGGGCGAATGTCCGGCGCCGTGCTATGGGAACTCGACAAGTTCATGAATGAGTCCCAGACCAGCTGTAGCATTGACTATGACTGCTCTTGTCCTGAATTGGACGAACTGACGCGGATTTGCCGACTAGTAAGTGTCTCGCATTCCTACAGCGTACAAACTCCTGATCTCTGTAGGAGCCGCTTGGGGAAGTTTCATGGTCTCTGGTAGCTGAAGATAAAGTCCCTCAATGTATTGAGAAGCTGTGAAGGTCGTATCACGTATGGGCCTTTTACGTAGTTGAACGATGAAGAGGCGGCGAAGGTCATATTCGCAATGAGGCCGAGTAGCGATGCTTGCCCTGAGCGATGGGTCTTTGACTCTGTTTTTCTTGTACGCTCACGGATGGGTCTTCTTTTCGTGTACGTGGTGAATCAATGAACGTTGTTTGCTGATCCAGATGTTTCGATGTTGAGTTCCCTCTAGGGTAGCGCCATGAAAGATACCACAGGTTTGACTTGCCTGGCTGGATACCATCCATTTCAACGCAATAGACTGCGGAACATGTTGGGGCGCACCCGATACCATCCTCAGCCGCTCTCATCATCGCCATAACATCGACGAGGTACTTGAAGCCGGTTACAATTAAGACAAGGGGGGAAAGACACGGGAGGAAAAAGGGTAACATAAAACAACACCTCGAAAAGACTTTCCCTTTCGCACTCTCCAGATATCACCCGTGCGAAGCACGAGTTATTGCTGGTCCGTCATAAAGAAATGGAGCTCAAGAGAAACAGACAAACATAAGTAACTCATTGCGCCTCGGCATTGGCAGCGATGAGTTCTTCTGCCTTTCTGTCTCTTGGGACGATGGTGAAGGGGAAGGGGCACGGAACGCTAAGAAGAGAAATTCAGCGATCAGCTCTTCAAGTCTCCTGCACCACCAACAAGACGCGATGACTGTACCTTAAGCCGGTGCCCGTAAATGGGTACGTATCAAGTCCTCTATCAGTACCGTCACCTTTGATGTTGAAAACAGAGAGAAAAGAGGCAACAATAATAAAGAAAACGGCATCGGCTAAGTGTCTCCCGGGGCAGATCCGCTTTCCAATTCCAAATAAGGTCGACAACGCCAGATCATCACGCAGGCTTCCGTCTGGGTTGATAAACCGTTCTGGTTTGAATGAATCTGGTTCTGGATACCTGACTGGATCATGAAGGACAGGCCTAACAATGGTTGAGAACTGAGCGGAAAACAATTGGGTAGATATGGTACCATGAATTCACCAGTACAACCGCGCCTGAATATATTGATTAGTCAACACCGAAACAGATTTGTACGCTCAGAATACGAACCCTTGGGGATAAAGTAACCCTCATAGACATCATCACTTGCGGTTGCGTGAGGTAGGCCTGTGGATCGTCATATTTCTGCATGGATGCCAGTGAGCGAGCGAGTAGTAGTAACTCACCAAGAGGCACAACCGGCCTCCACCTTTTCACTTCCTTGCAAATTGCATCGACGAATGGCAACCTTGGACGATCTTCGAACGTCGGCAGTCGCTCTCTCATAGTAACCGCATCGAGTTCTCTCTGGGCCATCGTCTGGATTTCCGGACGAAGCAAGGCCGCTAGGAAGAACGGCATCAAAGAAGAGGGCGTCTGAAAACGGGTACCTGTCTAAGCTGCTATATTCTCAAGCTAGTAAGCCACGTACCGTTTCAGTCCCGCCTAAGGAGAACTTATATCAATCACTGCATGTCTCGGGCATCATTTTATCGCTGCGCTCACCTAGAACCATCGCCGCTAGAGCACTGGCAGTCACTTCCTCCACTTTTTCACGCTCTGATTTCTCTAGTCTCTCCGCATCTCGCAAATTCTCGAGAGCGAGTGACGGTTGAGCAGTGCCATCGAGCTAAGGGAGTATGAATTTTCAAACATCCTTGAACGCCCACATACTCACTATGGATTCTCTGGCAAATTCCATCGGCCATGTAAGACCACCTGTCCTATATCGTAGCCATAGCGAGCAAGCGGCTTATAGCTCAACCATGGAAGCCATTCAGGGATGTGTCGTACTAGGGTGAATGAGCATTGAGCTTGTTAATACACAGAAGACTCACAGGAAAGGAAGAACTTGACGAGCAAGGCACCTGGGAGTGCTGTTTCACCATAAGTTGCAACATCCTTTTAGCAGCTTGGACAGTCCGGCATTGAGCTTCTCGACTTCATAACCATTACCCCCAGGGCTAATACTACCGATCCTGACAGGCTGGACAGTTGGAATGATGCTTTCGGAACAAAACTGGAGGCGCGGCAGACGAATGCTACAAACCGATTGATGGTGGGCCTCCAAATCGTCGGCTTGCTAACAACCTGAGAGAGGAGGGAATATGCCTTTGTTTGCAGCAGAGGACGATACGCCGCCTATTGCCTGCCGTCGAAGGCCACGGTCGAGCAACTTGCGTGCCAGACGCCAAGACTCGGTGCAATTCCAAGACCCACATTCCATTCCCATTTCATCCTAGACCTTATCAGACGCTGTTCGAGTGAATGCTCAGCTCAAGAACACATACATATCGAAGATCGGAATCACAGGACGATCAGAGTAGATATCAGAACGTCTTTCACAGGAGATCTTTGTTTACTTTGGGGAATTCAACACGACGATGACTTGACAAAAGCCCGAAAGATATGATATCGCCGGCATCCCTTCTGTCAGGTTGCCAGTGGACCCTTACCGCAAAGTAGATCATACCATATTTCTTCGAGAGTTGAGTGTATGTGAGCCAAGAGAACTCCTTTGGGATATCAAAGAGATTGCCGATTAGAGGAAGCGGTCGTGGACCAGGAGGGTATGGGAGACCCCGTCTTCTTTGATAGTCACGAATCGCCAAGAATGCAGCAAGAGAAGATATGAGAACAAGAATGTGAAGGATCGACGTCAAGGAAACCATTGGCATGATAACAGCACAAGTTGGAGGTGTGGGCGTGTGGCGGTGGGATTGAGGCGACGGGGAAATCACGGAAATGCTAGCTGGAACTCAGATTATGGCATAGTACATATACTCGTTATAGCGCATAAGCGACGC
>WHVC01000194.1:0-46020 GCA_015178925.1 Russula emetica | reverse complement strand
GAACGGGGTGTGGTCAGCTAGATGGGAAGGATGGTGGGATAAGGATGGGCCACAGTGAATGAGTGCGGCCATGGGTGATGTGGGTGCGGGTGCGCGAGCTACTCGCATGAGCAGGTGTTTACATTGATGTCTGAAGCTGAAGCTCAAGCAGTGTCGCCACATCGAACAGGGCATATGTATTGGATGTCTGACCACTGTTCAACCTCACGAACAAATGCACACATCAATTGTCATATGGCATGTGTCCGTGAGGTGTTGGCTGGCAGTCTCACAGTACCTGAAAAACGTGTTAGCCTAGTGATGCCAGAAGATGGAGATAACATGTCGGGTGATAAAGGGGGAAAAGAAGGACATCAAGAAGAAGAATATCTGTAACATTTTCAGCGAGGACACCACCCTGAATGGAAGCACCAATGGCTACAACTTCATCAGGGTTTACACCCTTGCCAGTGGAGTCTTAGACGGCTCACAACCGAAAACAGTCTTGACTGTCTCGACTAGGCAATGGCACGGGTCACATGACCCGTAGGGGTTAGGGGTACGGGTAAGAACGGGTACGGGTACGGGTCATCGTCAAGGGACCCGCAACCCGTACACACCCGTGCCTCAGGTATTCAATACTAAGGTACATATTTACTATAAGTTCTAATACCCAACTCCGCAAATTTGACAAACTCAGTAGCGGAGTTTCGCGTATAATTGCAACACAAAAGAAAAAAAAAAGGGGAGAACTGGCATCATGCCTGCTTCGCACAAAACTAATGGATCCACAAAGCACTTAACAAAAGTCATGGCAACCCTAAAGCGGAAGGCATCAAAAGTTGTCAAGGCCCTAGTGCCAAAAAAGAAGAGAAAAGAACCAACTGGGAGTACTGTATCATTGTCCGACACCAGTAGTAACAACAGTGATGAACCATCCATTATTGATGGCAGTAGCCGCACTACCGTTCAAACGGACATGGAGGAGGAAGAGGGGGCAGATGTTGAGCTTATTATGTCACCATTTGATTCCTGTGAAAAAAGATGCTCATCGTGATGCTCAGAAGTCAGAACGTTTGAAAAAGGACTGGAATGCACCGATTTACTCCTTCTTCCACCCAGAACCAACCATCGATTATGATAAAGGTCGTTGCTTTCATGAGTTTACCTGTGCTGCCAAAAGCTGCCGAAAGAGGATATGTCGTTATCTGGACAAGGGAGATGCGAAATCGACCAGCAATCTATGAAAGCATGCTAAGCAATGCTGGGGGGTGGAAACAGTCGAAGCTGCTGACCAAATGAAGGACACTTCCAAGGCTCGTCAGTCAGAAATAACATCAGAACACCGAAATGGATCAATCGCGGCAGTGTTCAAAAGGCTTGGAAAAGGCAAAGTCACCTTCTCGCACCGGCAGCACACAAAGACAGAGACAAAGTTTGTTTATCCTTCACGACGTTGTGATAGATCCCTCTCTAACTTGCTGTCTTGGAGCTGAAATCGTACGCTGGGTTTCTGAAAGTGCTCGACCCTTTAAGATCGTAAGGGATCGTGGTTTTCAATCCTTGATGAAGACAGGACGGCCAGAGTATTACATACCTTCACCTTCAACAGTATCCCGTGATGTTCGAATGGTTTTTGCACACACACGGCGGAGGATTTCCAACATGTTGCGCGTAAGCAGATGTTTCCTTGGGCCAAGCTTTGAGCGACGCTGAGGAGAGACAGACATATGATGGTGAACTGAACTTTGCAACCAACACGTGGACATCCCCAAACCACAAGGCATTTGTAGCGCTTACGGTTCACCTCGAGCGAAATGGTATGCCACTATGCCTCGTCTTAGATATCGTCGAAGTTGCACAAGTATGGTCATACCACATCTAAAATCGCCGTTCACTGATGAGTCCATTACATAGTCTCACTCTGGACTTAACTTGGCAACAGCATTCGCGAAGATCCTACAGGAATTCGGAATAGCAGACAAAGTAAGTATTAAAACAATTACAAGGACGAAACACCTCACCTCCAACAGATTCTGAGCATTACATGCGATAATGCGTCATGTAATAATGTCATGATAACTGAGCTTGCGAAGATTCTTCCCTCCTTCTCTGAGGTCGGCCACACACGGTGCTTCCTGCACATTGTTAATCTTGTAGCGAAATCTATAATACGACAGTTCGACATACAGAAAAAGCAAGAAGATCATCACCTTGACAAGGCAGAACAAATATTGCGGGGTGACGACGCTGAGCAAGAATTGCAGGACCTGGCAGGTGATGTCGACCTTGAAGAACAACAGTCTATAGACGCTATGGCACAGCGTCAGATCAATGGTGAGACAGGCAAAACAGACACAGAAGTGGAGACAGATGATGATGTAGAGGGTTGGATCGATGAGATGATGTTGCTTTCCTCAGCCAAGCGTGAGCAAGTCGAGGGAGATATTCATCTGGTCAAACTTGTCCTGGTGAAGGTAAGATATCAATGATGCATGGGGAGACTGTTACTTACATGCATTGGAAGCTTCGGAAGATTGCTTTCAAGGTCATCAATTCATCAACAATTGTCTTGCCTGCTTGGCGAAAACTGCTCCAGGAACTCAGATTGTCAGATAGGATCATGCCTTGTGATGTGGCAACACGCTGGAACTCAACCTATGATATGTTGAAGTTTGCACTCGAGTATCACAAGGCAATCGACATCCTAACCGCAGACAGGCAGCAAAGCCTCTCTGGAACTTGGAAAGAAGACTCTAAACCGATACTACTCACTCACAGATTCATCGGAGGTGTACCGTGTCGCTATGGGTATGTAACCCAAGTTCCCTCTAATGAACCTTTCTTAACTCAATCTGAAATTAGTTCTGCACCCTCGTCATAAGCTCTCGTACTTTAGAACCGCCGGCTGGGAAGAGGAATGGATTGAAACAGCAAGAGAAATGGTACATGATGTGTTTGAGCGATGTTACAAACAGGAAGAGGCTCGTGAGGAAGGAGGACCAACTCCGGCAACGTCAAACACAGCATCAAAGGTATGTGCTCCTTGTTCTCCGAAGAATGAAGCTAACATCTTCGGACAGGCATCCTCAAAGCTCAAAAATGTGTTTATAACCTCCCATCACTCAGTGCCCCCACGCGAAAGGAACTACGTGACGAGCTTGACCGGTACCTCAGCACTGATCCTGAAATGGTGGAAGATGTCTTGATGTGGTGGCACGAGCACTGGGGGATGTACCCCTGCCTCTCGCGTATGGCACTGGATTACTTGACAATCCCCGGTAGGCCGTCGTTTTCTTTCGATACCTGAATGCCAACTCATCTATCTATTTTAGCAACATCTGTCGACGTCGAGCATATCTTCAGCCGTGGTCGCCTCGTGTTATCCCATGTCCGTAGCCAGCTCTCATCACAGTCTACTCGGGCACTTCTTTGTTTAGGCTCGTGGAGTCTGCTGGGTCTGGTCAAGGACAGTGATGTTTTAGCAGTCACAGTTCTCCAAGAGGTTGAAGGGGATGAGGAGCACGAGCTCGAGGACGGCTGGGACCATATCTTAGTCTAGTTAACTCTTACAGTAATATGTTATTTTCAACGACCCATCTATCTAATGCGATGAGTACTACTAGCAGTGAGAACCACCCCACACGTCCCTGTTTGTGAAATGGGGTCGTTCTCAAGCATGAACAGCTCAAGCACGAGGCGTCGCAGCAAAGGAGGACGAAGAATTGTTCTATGACAACGCCCGCTCTTACTTCTGTTCGTGTGCCACCAGTCACCACAACTGTGGCGCAAGCACCTGGCTCTTCAAGCTTCAACGCCTGCAATGCGCTCGACTTCCTCATGACCGCACATTCCAAAGTGATGTCCACCCTCCCCATCAGCTCGAGCAGCACCCATGGCTATGGTTCAAACACCGTCTCCATGCCTCTCGTTAAGTGTGGATCGTCGCACCACTCATCGGTCTCTACCTCGCGATGAGTTACGGAGTTACCCTCGGCGCTCAACAAGGTCAACAACAGCGGATTCAGAGATGCCTGAAGAAGAGTCAACTGCTGAAAAGGAGGTTTCATGGCGCATTCGTGATCATTGGCTATCCGATGCAGACGATGAACCCTCCGTTGGACCCGATGGCCCTGATGAGAAGGATAGAGTCCTCGGGGATGAGTTCCATCCCAAGTATGCACTCCTTGGTAGCCAAGATCTTTCATCACTAACGGCTTTGCTTAGATATTTGCTTAAGGGGATGTCTTTGTATCAAGAGGATGATCACCAGCGGCTCACCACTGATCCTACTATCTACACTCCGTCATCCGATGGGCGTCTGTTTGGGTTTCTTCCCTACAGGACGGGTATTGCACCCGCGTTCCGCCGTGACGCCATCATCGTCGGTCCTCGTCCCCATCCACAGACACCTTCTCGGGCCACGGCGGCGCAGCAACACCAACAACAGCTGGCCCAGCAGCAGCAGAGCACTCTCGGGATGCCGCAAACAACTGGGACACCGATCTCAATGCAGCAGCAGTTGAAGAAGCTGCCCTCGGCGCTGAACGTACTGCAAATGTGGATATCTTCAAACAGCAATTTGCGCCCACTTGCCACCCCCGTTTTAACCGCGCCTCTAGCTTCTCCCCAGTCGTCCCCCATGCCGACAGCTACTAATGGTCAGACTAGCCCAGTCCCCCCGTCACTTAGGGTATCGGAGGAATCGCACTCATCGTCCACTCCTGCTCCACAACGAGACTCTGCCACACCGTCTGCTGAAGCAACACCCGCTGGCGTGACCGCTGCTTCCCCTATGCCGATAAAGCCAACACAACCGCACGCCGCAATTTCAATTCCTAATGGTTATCACATACAAAATAACTATGTGACGAACAGGAGATCAGCAGATTCCCCTTCCCAGAGATCAGCTGCTTTGCTTTGATCCCGTCCTCACAGGGTGCAACGTCAAAAAGCCTGCGTGGCTCAGGTAATTTGGTCCTGTCGTTTCCCCCTTCGTATGTGGTTGACAAAATTATACAGTGAACTTCACACACACACTACCCTGGATCCCCCTCTCCCTCCCCAAAACCACCCACTCTATCGTAGGACCACTTGCTCCCATAAGCCGCCGCCAACCTTCTGGAAATTCATCCGCGACAGGCCACTCCCGATCACGCCGCAGTTCACTCGCCTGCTACTCGTGTGACATTGCCGCTCACGTACTTTCAAGTTCGAGACGCGTGCCCCCTCCACCAACACTTCCCATTATCCACACTCGTGTCCGCCACTGTGATTTGTCATCATGAGCCGCCTTGATTCTCTGATGCAACATCCCCAAGCAAACTCAGACTCTGCTACTTATCGTCATTCAGACAGGAGCAGCCCCCACCCCGAGTTGGATGATGGGATGCCGTATAACCACCGTCGCACGTCCTTAAAGGCGGATGAGATGGCACCAGGTTAGTCCTCACCCAACAGTCCAGTGCTCATAATACTTTGCTGATCCGTCCCATAAAGGACACTCAATTGACCTCCCGGGCACCCAACTCCGACGGCACGCCTCGACGACCCATGAACATGTTCATGATCTTTGCACGTCGCAGGCAACCTCAGGTTTCTGCGGCCAACCAAACCATGCGCACTGGTGATATCAGCAAGATATTGAGTAAAGAATGGAACTCAATGGACATGGTGAACGACCTGACCGTTGTGTATCGTACTAACCGCCCTTCCATCACACACCTCTGACCCGCCACCCTCCTTCTCAGGCCCTCCGAGCTATTCTGCTGATGACAACGACGGCGAGTCACCAGAGGCTCTTCCCAGACTTACACCAAGGATTCCATCAGGTCGTCCATCTCAACTTATTGCTCTTAGTTGCAACAGCCCCGCTATGCCCCTCCACCTGGCCCACCTCCTCCCTGTCGTCCTTGTCCAGCATCGACATCAAGTGGCGCGGGATCAACAGCGCCCCCTGCAAGTGATGGGCGGCCCAACGTTGGAATGAATCTGACAACTCTCACTCACGGGCAGTGCCTTGGACAACAGCTCAATGAAATAGACACCGACCGCTTCGCCTTCGTTACATCAACAGCAGATGGTAAGCGGGATGGGCACGACATACAGGCAGGGGAGACATTTGTGCGGTGCTCACACTACATTAGGGTCGTTCAGAGTTCTCCTTATTTGCCACTTATTGGCTAATTAATATTTCACTTATTTCACCGCTTATTTGATAAGGAGAGCAATAAGTACTTAAAGTAGGATAATGAACTTTGTTGACAATTATTCTTATTGGCCTACTTATTGCCTCTGTTATTGGGCCACTTATTCCGAAATTTAAGCGGAGCTTTATCTCCCGATTTTTTCCCACCCTCACTGGAATCACCCGCATCCGCCTCACACTATCACTCAAGGCCTTGTTTCTCACACAACAACAGCCATGGCCCTCATCAACGACGCTGAAATTGACAAGTTCCCAGAGCTCTAAGTGCCTCAGGTACAATGTGGAAACATATATTGGGGACATGCTGTGCCCATGCCTGCCTTGAGGTGCACAAGACCTGAATACTGACAAAAACGATGTGCAGGCAGGCAACCCCCCTCTCAACCCACATTTGGTGCTCTCCCTCCTTTTGCGCCGCACCCACAGCCGACGGCTCTCTCAGCAACTCCAATCAATCACAGGCTCTGTGAGGAGTACACCAAGATCAAGCTCCCGACCTCAGACACAAAAGAGTGCCCTCAGGAAGGCCGCTGTGGCCGCGGCCTAGTGCACCCACACCATCACCTCCACCACCAAGTACTCCAAGTGTACTGCCTTGTTTACCATCACCACCACCACCTCATCTGTCAAGTGCCATGCCAGCAGTTCCCACAGCCTTGCCACACTTCACTCCAGCCACCCCTCCACAGCGAGTCGGCAACCTGGCCCCCCTTCTGCACAACTGAGTCCTCAACCACATCCTATTCCTGCAACACCCCCATGGAGGCTGTCCCCTTCGTCAGGCTGAGTTGTTGTAGCACATTATAGTACACTTGTCATTTGTCGTAGTTGCATGGGTGTATTGTACATACACTTTTTTTCTCAATCCCAATATACAATTTTTTCCATCACTCTACTGTCTGAAGGAAGGGAACTGTGGGTTCCATCAAACCTGTCAAGCTGTCCCAAACCCGTGCCTGTACCCATGTGCGCATCCATTTTAATGTGGCATGCATGGTGAGCTTCGCAAACGACTTAACACTTTCAACTTGATGCAATTTAAACTCAGTCAGCGTTGCCGAACCCATTGCCGGACTTTATGAGTGCACAGAATAATTCATTATTTGCTACTTATTGTAAAATTCCCGGGAGGGGGGTTTCAAAGTTGCAATTATTCTTCACTTATTTGCTACTTATTATGTCTACTTATTGCTGATTTGGCAGTAAAACATCAATAAGTGACCAATAAGTAGGAATTTAAGTGGCCAATAATGGCCAACTTTGAACGACCCTATTTTTCTAGTAACATTAGTACTGTTGGCTATGTGGAATACAAGCAGTGATACTGTAATTAGTTATACAGTAATAGTATTAACCTGTAGTACCCGCCAGACCCGTAGCTCATAACCCGTGGGTTGCGGGTATGGGTAGACACGGGTACAGGTACGGGTAAGCCAAAAACTACCCGCGGGTTACCCGTGCCACTGCCTAGTCTCGACCACACGTGGCATACACATCATGCCACCCACAAGAATGACCTCATTGATGTCAGAGGCTTTAACACCTGCCTTCTTGAAGGATTCGACAGTACACTGGACGAGAGGAGCGTGAGCGACTCAAACTATAAACGTAGTAGCTTCTGGTTGATGTTGATGTGCTGCGGATTACTCAGGCCTGATGAGATGAAGGGCAAGTTGATCTCTGTCTGGGAAGTCGATGAAAGCTCCGTCCTGGCCGTGCGGGTACGTCGGAATTGAAGGTCCCACCACCAAGATCGTAGACCACGATGACGGAGTTCTCTGCACAATCAAGACCATAAGCAAGGGCAACAGCTGTAGGCTCAGTAATTACTCACCGTCACCCTGGTGTTTAAAATGATGGGAGGGTTGAGGGTGTCTGGTACTACTGCACCAACTTGGAGGAAGTGGGGGCTTGTGCTTGAAATGGTGAAACAGACAAGGGTGAGTGACTTAGTGTCGGGCAGAATCGCAGCGAGTTGGAGGACTGTTCTCGTCATTGCCGTGACCATGATGCTCGTGCTCGAAATGGCGAGGTGGCTGAGGGTGTCGAGTGATATCGTGACGAGTTGGTGGCCTGGATGGAATAAGCAGGGGTCAAGCCATGCACATGTAAAGAAGAGCACCGCCCATGCAGTGACGTGGCGCACGACCAAACATGTTAGGGTATGAAAGTAGTTCTATGTCTAATATCTACCAGTTCTACATCTAATAGTTCTATTATAGTAGCTCTAATCATCAATAACAAACTCATCTTCACCTTTCTCAAACTCATATTCCCGAACGTCATACTCAAGCATCTCACGATACTCATCCAGATTGACCACCTCAACTTGATCAGAGTTTGAAGAAGCAATGTCCGTGATCTTGCCACCCCACGCAAACTTCATTAACTGTAGCTCCTCGAACCGCTTGGCACCCAACGATGCCCATCGATTGATGGCTGTCTGCTTACTTGCAGAGAAAAGCTGCTCGCAAGACACTGAAGATGCTTGACATGGGAGGATGTCGAGGGCGATTCGGGCGAGTGTAGGATAAAGTTGAGCATGATCCTAGAAGTAGGAATATTCAATACAGTACTACACAATTGCAAAAGAACACAACTATACCTGCCACCACCCGATTATGTCTGTGTCTTTCGAGACATTAGCAGGCAACTCCTTTAGGTAGCGCCGCAATTCAAATGCCCATCCCTCCTTGTTATTCCACATAACACGCTGCAGGCGAAATCGATTGAACTCAGACAGAACAGATTGACTCTGAGTCAGGCCAGGGGCGATATTTCCAGTGTCCGTACGAGGCAGTCCGAGCAGTCCAGCAGAAACAGTGGGTTCAGCTCCAGGTCGGGTCCGGTAGTACTTCTCCATTTATGTTGTTTAGAAATTAGAACATGTGTTGTTTGAGAAAGGTTGAGTGCGACTCACTATAGTTTCCAGTGTCTTCTGCGCCTCGTCTTGCCAGTTCTTCGCCTTCATATTGCCTGCCTGGATTTCTTCCGCTTGCTCTTCTGCACTGCCCCATGCCATTTTAATGTATTCAAGTTTGTAATAAGGATGGAGGGCTGTAAATTTATTTTATGTGCTATAGACTCGGAGGTGAAAGATTCAAAGGCAGCTTACCCAGTGCTAGAACATAGCTAGGCTTCTCGTCGAACCGTGAATAATACTTCTTTAACTAAGCAAGGCCCTCGTTGATCGCATTGTAGTATATAGCAAAGTGTGGGTCATTGCGTTTGGCCTCCCATGCAGTCTGTAGTGCTTCAATTGCAGGGAGCGCACGCCATAGCGTCAGGAGCTGTTTGGATAAGAAGCAGTGCTGCAATGCACGAGAGTCCTAATAACTAGTTATTTCCTTGGGTATTAGATCGCGACCAAGGCAACAAACCTTTAATATATCTCATGCGTCCTTCACCCATCCCCAGTCGGCATCTGCAAGTTGAAATGCACTCCAAGGGATCTTCTTCACAATTCGTCCATTACGGCGCACTGTTGTGATTGGTCCATACAGAGTGTCAGCCAATTTAAGGAAGAGATCAATAGGCTAGTCAAATCAGCATAATAGCAAGCGATAGAAACCAGTATATTTTAACTTACCTGATGTAGCTTAAATGCATGGTTTAGCATGTTGTAGGCAGAGCCCCACCGGACATTACTGTAAAGGGGAATCCGAAGTGGTTCATTGATATTGCAATTGATTTGAAGCTTTTCGAAATATTCAATTTGCTGCCCAGAGGCCTGTATCTTATAAAGGTGTGTTTCAGTGAGAGGATAGAGACAAAAAAGGAAAGATACCTTGATGGCGATTGTGCGCACAGCAGCAATCACGTCCAACGATCCTCCGAGCACGCAATTGCCATCTAAATCTGGGTCATATTCCCAAATTGTTGTTGCATTCTCCACCGCCGCAATCTTGGTAATGTGGCCCATCACATTGATATTAGCAAGGTTGACGACATGTTCAAGACAGCTTGTTGACATTCGTTATTTATCGCCAAAATCATCAAACATGGAAGTGAACCACTTACAGAAGTTGATTGTCAGCTGCACTCCATGGTTTGTACCATCTTCGTTGGTGTAGAGATTCGATAGTCGTGCAAGTTGTATTGTTGTTTGAGGTGTTATCAAGTGTGACAGTGTAAAGCTAAAAAAGATGGGTGACTTGTCAACGTGTCGTCACATTTTACAATTGGAGTAAGTTACACACCTTCGATTCATCTGCACTACAGATCCCCACACGGTCACACAACCCAACAAAGTATCGCCCCAGATTCCAGCCACTATGTTCTCCTGAAACTGCCTGGAATCTGACTACCTCTGAGCGCAAACTCCACTTCCCTTTGTTTACTTCAATCCAGTGGGCTGTCATCCCCAGATATGATGCTTTTGTATTGTCCGCAGTCCAGCTATCTGCAGTCGATGATATCCTCCCTGATGCATTCTATTCTTTATTCAGGTTATCACTGCCAACTGCTACAAAGCCCCACTCACATGTATCTTTACTTTTAGCTCAGTTAGCCATTTAATACACTTGTTGTGGATATATTTGATATAACGCGTCTAGAAGGGCCCTTGAGTCACAGAGGACAAAAGGGGACTGCAGAGGAGGAAATAAGACTATATTAATGAATGTAAATAGTGTGCTACTCACCTGCAGAGGAGGAAATAAGACTAAGGGCTTATTTCCGTCCAGCTGCAGGATAAACAAACCTGACTAAGCAATGTCACATCAGAAAAGAGCCTCTAGAGCGATGCTCTGACACAATAAAGCTGTAAATACTGTAACAGATGCTCAATCTACAATAACACTCCCCCATGTCAGTGCAGCGCTCCAAATCTCTAAGTGGAGCTCAAACCAAGCATGGCTACGCATTTCTGAACCTTGAAGCGGTCCAATGCTTTTGTGAAAATGTCTGCAGCCATGTCTTGTGTTGGCACAAAAACAGGTGCAATTAGCCCATCTTGAACTGCATCCCTGATCCAAAATAAGCGAAGTGAAAGATGCTTCATCCTACCATGATGCTCTGGGTTCTTATTGACTGCAATGGCTGACTGGTTGTCCATCCGAAGCAGAGAAGGTCCAGAGACATCATAACCCAGCTCCCCCATAAACTGGTGCATCCACAAGATCTCCTTGCCTGCCTCAACTGCTGCAATGTGCTCTGCTTCAGTGGTGGACAAAGCAACCAATGACTGAAGCTTGGAGCTCCAGGACACTGCTCCAGACCCAATCTTGACCACATAACCTCCAGTGGACTTGCCATTGTCAGGATTGCCTCCATGATCCGCATCAGAGTAAGTAATGAATGGCTCAGGTGAGTTGGAAGGCTGATATGTGATTTTGAGGTCCATTGTGCCCTTGAGATAGCGCAAAACATGCTTGGCAGCATGCCAGTGAGGTGGTCCAGGATTGGAGTTGAATCTGGCAAGAACTCCGGCTGCATAGGATATGTCTGGCCTTGTGGTGACTGCCAAGTACATGAGTGAGCCAACAACGGAGATATAGGGCACCTGGTGCATCTCTGACGCTTCAGTGGGATTCTGAGGAGACATGGAAGTGGAAAGGTGTGATCCTGGGTTGAGTGGAGTGGATACAGGCTTGCAATCCTGCATGCCATGCTCCTGGAGGAGATTGGCGATGTACTGGCTCTGGGAAAGGTGGAGACAACAATTGGGGCGATCTCTGTGGATTTCAAGGCCTAGGAGCTGAGTTGTAGGGCCTAAATCGCGAAGCTTGAAGTGCTGAGACAGGTCATTGACTATAGAGTCAATGAGGGCGCCATCAGAGCCAGCAAGCATGATATCGTCCACAAAAACGGTCATGAAGACCTTGGCATTGTCCTTGAGCAAGATGTAGAGCCCATGGTCGGATTGGACGCGACTGAAGCCCATGGAAGTGAGGACAGCGTGAAGGGTCTTGTTCCAGACTCTGCCAGCTTGCTTGAGGCCATAGAGCGACTTTATCAGCCTACAGACATACTCTGGTCCGCCCACCTCAAATCCTTCAGGCTGCTGCATGTAGATCTCTTCCTCCAGAATGCCATTGAGATAGGCATGAGAGATGTCTATAGAGCGAAGCTCCAAGTCCTCCAGTGCTGCAATGGCTAGAATGGTGCGAATGGTGGAGTAGCGAACAGTGGGGGCAAATGTCTCCTTGAAATCGAAGCCAGGCTGCTGAGAATAGCCTTTGGCAACCACCCTGCCCTTGTAACGGTCCAGGGAGCCATCAGCATTGCGCTTGACCTTCAAGAACCATCTAGAGCCAATTGCACGCTTCCCAGGAGGGAGTTTGACAATCTGCCAAGTGCCATTCAATCTGTGAGCCTCCATCTCTTCCTCACATGCTGCACGCCACAAATCTGCGTCAGGATGCAGCTGGGATTGCCTGTAAGTTCTGGGCTCAACAGCAGAGGCTGAATGCGCATGGATGAGGTCAATGGGGTCATCAGAGTCGCTGTCATCCTCGTCTGAAGAGGGAATGGCTGGAGTGGGCTCCCTTATCTGTCTGTAGCGCTGCGGAATGGCCCATTGCTCTGAGAGCCACTCAGATCTAGGCCTTCTGATGCGCTGAGGACGAGCAGGTGGTGCAGGAGGTGCAGGAGCGATGGGAGGAGTGGAAGGAGGTGAATAAAGTGCAGGGGGCGAGACTGGAGCAGGTGGAAGTGATAGATAGGTAGATGGAGGAGTAACAGAGTGAACAGAAGACTGGTCAGACCCAGTAGACCCATCTCCCCCGTGAACAGGCTGCTGTGAGACTTCTAGATCGTCAAAATCGTCCAGAGTGCTGTCTAGCATCGCAGGAAGCTGTAATGGAGGGGAGGGAGACTCGAGAAGAGATTCTGGATAAGGGTGTGGCAATTGAGGTGCAGGATGCTTCTGAAGCATGAAAAAGCGTTCATCAAAGTCTGCACGCTCTGAAATAAACACCTGTTTGGTTAGAGGGTTATAGAACTTCCATCCTTTGTAGCCCTGAGGATATCCAATGAAGACACACTTCTGCATGTGTGCTCCAAGGCTCCCAAGTGGTCACTTGTCCTTCTGAATCAAGACATAGGCAGTACAACCCCAAACACGCAGATGGGAGAGATCTGGCTTGTCACCATAGAATGCCTCATGTGGGGTGGCTCCCTGAAGCGAAGTGGTGGTCACTTTGTTGCTCACATGGATAAAGGAGGCAGCAGCTTCGCCCCAGAAGGAGGGAGGGAGGCCAGACTCATAGAGCATGGAAATAATGCCCTCCTCAATCGTCCTGTTAGCCCTCTCTGCTACACCATTCTGCTGAGGCCTATTCCTCACAGTGTGCTGTCTGTGGATGCCATGGTCGATGCAGAATGCCTCGAACTCTCTAGACATGTATTCCCCACCCTTATCATCGCGCAGGGAGCCCATCCTTTGACGAGTGATGTTCTCAGCCCATGATTTGAACTGCTTGAAAGCAGCAAAGGCCTCTGACTTGCGCTTAAGCAGATAAACAGCCTTGAAGCGAGAGAAGTCATCAATGAAAGACACCCAGTAGCGATAGCCCTGATGAGTGGACACCTTAACCGGGCCATGCACATCGCTGTGCACAAGCTGGAGGGGCCTGGAGGTTCTTGTGGACGAAGCAGGGAAGGGATCTGCATGCATCTTACCAGCTTTGCAGGCTTCACATACCGGATCAGGCTCAGCTTTTGAGTCGAGCTTGAGACCAGTCACCAGGTTGCCTGACAAGAGCTTTCTGATGCCTGCAAGATGATGGTGGCAAAGGCGGCGATGTAGGAGGGTTAAGTCCATAGGGAGAGTGGCTGTGGATGAGAGGGAAGCAAATTCTTCCACTGGAATGGTGTCTCCCACAAGATATGCAGCATTAGAACTTGATACCTTCGCTTGGAAGACAACATGGCCATCCCTGACGAAATGAAGTGTGTCCAGCTCAATGGAGACAGTGAAATGGCGATGCATTGTGAGATATAAGACAGAGAACAAATTAGTGGATAGGGAAGGGACATATAAGACATTGGTGAACTCTAGGGGCGCCATTTTGTGTCCATTAACCTCAGGAATGAACTGCACAGACCCAACTCCCTCAGAATACAACACAGATCCGTCAGCAAGGTGAATGGGGATATGATGAGGCTTCATATTGCACATCCAATGGCGATTGAATGTCATATGAGCTGAGGCGCCTGTATCTGCATTCCAGGACGAGTGAGACTGAGTTTGAGTGATAGAAGAGAGAGCACTTGCTGTGGCGACTTGGGCGGACTGTGGGACATTGGGGGTGGACTGTGGAGAGGCCTGGCGCGATGTGGATGCAGGAGACGCTGCAGAGGATGAGGGAGAGGCGATTTGACGCATCAGCTTCTCCTTGAGGAAGCACTTGGCCTCAGAGTGACCAAGGCGAGAGCAGAAGTCGCATTTGGGACGATTGCCCTTGTTTTGCAAGGTGGGAGATGATGTGAAGGAAGTGGATGGGAAAGTGGAAGTGGGTGTCGCTTGAGGAGGCCTTTGAGGCGCCTTCTGTGAAGCAGAGAGCGCAGAGAACGCTGTGGACGTCCCAGAGAGGTTGGTGCGCGTCTGATCCATGTTTCTGAGCGATTGGATGACAGATTGCTTGTCAAACTTGTCCAGGACTGAGATGGTGCGTACAACGTCGTCAAAGGAGTGGGGAAGCGCTCTAATAATGGCCATGACAGCCAGTTCATCATAGAGGTTGTCCAGAGTGAAGGAGGAGGGTGAAAGTGACTTGATAACCCTAATTTGTTCATCCACCCTGTTGATGAGGCCCTCCAGTGACTCAGACTCCGATTTTTGGACAGATAGGAGGGCATGGTAGGCGTTGAAGCGTGGTGCAGTGCGCTGCTGAATGAAGGACGTCTTGAGGGTCTCCCAGACAAAGATAGGGTCGTCTTCCCATCCCTGATGAGAACTCTAACATCAGGGGACATGGCAGTCTTGAGGGCACCAGCAGCCTTCTCTGCCTTGATCTCCCATCGCTCAAGCTTGTCCTCATCAACATCAACAGCAGGAGTGGTCACATTACCAGCTGTGTCCCTAACCTCTGCCCTTCCTGCAGGTTTCCTCTCTGACCCAGACACCAAACGCCACAGACCATGTAGTTGTAGCCAGGACTTCATGTCATCGGCCCAGGATCGATAGTTCTCACTTGTGAGAGGAGTTATGGATGAAATGGACAACTCTTTGGAGGAGGACATAGTGAAATAGGGGATAGGGGTTAGGAGGGTGAAGAATGAGCGATGTCTTGGTGAATTTGCGAGGGAATGAGTTGTAATTGAAGGGAATGTTGAAATAGAATGTGATGACGCGTGCGACTTAAAGAGAGCGCGGGCCAGGGCCCATAACCTGATATAACGCGTCTAGAAGGGCCCTTGAGTCACAGAGGACAAAAGGGGACTGCAGAGGAGGAAATAAGACTAAGGGCTTATTTCCGTCCAGCTGCAGGATAAACAAACCTGACTAAGCAATGTCACATGAGAAAAGAGCCTCTAGAGCGATGTTCTGACACAATAAAGCTGTAAATACTGTAACAGATGCTCAATCTACAATAACAATATTTTGTTACGTCATGCGTACTCGGCAAGTTAAGAGTTTTTGCCTTCGGCCTCATCGCGATAAGACAATTGCAAAACACAGCCTTATTTGCAACTGCCAGTGCCTAGAGGATCAACATGAACATCAGCCCCTCAAACTTCCTCGGGTCTTGTGCACACTACGCACCTGGTCATCACACGCGACAAATCTTGCTACCACGTGCAAAACACCCTCTCGAGTGAATTCCAAAGGACCCTTTACAGTCTCAAATGCTCCGTCCAGCCTTCTTTGTTGCGTCGCCTTCGGATTATTCTTTGCTTCCTGGATTTCTTTCCAAAGTGGCCGAGGCAGCACATGATGGTTCTCGGGTATGTTTTTGTCTTTGCACCGCTGTTTGTATAGCTTATAATGTCACCGCCGGTATGGACGAGACGATTAGAACTCAGTCGTTGACGTAGTGGTTGTCTCCTCCTTGGGGCGAGGCGTGTCGAAGCACGTACAGCGTCCTCCCTTGTGTACTAGTTCAGGGAACACCTCCTGGCAGAAGGCGTATCTGGGTAGAGTGACCGTGTCTTTGGTGGGACGCTGGGTCATGAGCTAAGTCCTATGCGACTTAGTCTGCTTTAGAGTAGCGAGTTCCCGCCTTATCAGTTCGTCGATAAGACCCCGCTTTGAGTAGGAAGAGGAGAGACTTCTGTTATTTAGACAGGAGACTCAACTTGCCGCTATCTGGCCAAGTTGGTCGTTCTTAAATACCGTACAGGGAGGCCAAACACGTACAGACTACCAAGCCACTAATACAAGGGACACAGCATAACAAAACAACACAATGCTGGTCACCAGTCCATCCACATCACAACGAGGCACTACACGCATCAATGACAGTTGATCCGATCAATCTATACAGCACTAGCCCGGTTCAGGAACTTACCCCGGTCCACGAGGCGTACAAGCTAGCCTCGTCCCAGGAGCTGGTTACATATAATGTTTTTGTATGTGCACGTGACAACTTGAATTACCACCTATGTGGAAGACCTTTCGTTTTCCTTTTTTTTTTTTTTTTTTTTTTTTTTTTTACGAATTCTACATCGGCTCTATACTTTTGTAAGTCACTCATTCCTATCAGATTATTGACGCTTACCTGCAAGGAAGGCACCACCAACCCTTAACCGTCTCATAGCTTTCATTCTTCTTGAACTTCACAACTATAAGGTCTGAGAAGACTGTTAAGAGATCCTTGGTTGTTTCCTTTTTCACTTTTAGTGGTACTGAAATCTCGACACGGTAATGGCCCTCAAGGTCACCTCTCTGTTATATAGGTAAGTGATGCGTACTAGAGTTATCATTTGACACATACCTAATTAGTCTTTTGTGCAGATCCACGACGTGTCTCCTCTGGCTCCTCCTCACCTGGCTCTTCTGAGTCTATAACCTCGACCTCAACATTTTCCTGCTCGTCATCCACTTTTTCATCCACCTCTATGGTTGGCTTTGTCTTTTTATGAATTCAGGTTTTTTTAGGTTCTTCATCAGAGCTGTCATCGTTCTTGCTTCCACTTGAATCAGAGTCGGACGCTGAGCGCTTTCAGCAATTCTTTACTTTGATGGCTGCTTGTACAATAGCTTTTGAGTATACTTTTGAACCCTTGTTTCGTTTGCCAGTTGATTTAGATTTTGTCATATCTGGAGTGTGGGTTCAAAGCGCCAGCAGAACACATTATGTAAATAAAGAAAACTAGTGCCTGTTCAGGGCCGTCGTTTGGATTGAATTTCACATAACTTTTCTATACAGTTCAGGTTCAATGCTATGGTGCTGGTGTGATATAAAATTGATAGGGCTCTGCTAAAAAGACCGAAAGTCTGGTCTATGACCAGTCCTAACTGGTTTTTCCTGGTTTAAAAATAAATGATATTTGAAATAGACCAAAAATAGTATGTTCCTGAAATGAAATAATTGTAACTGTCGCTCCAGTTACCACTGGTTACAGTCCAGTCCAATTTTTGGTCTTTTTCCAGTCCATAAGACTGGACCTTCAAGTACTAGCTGCTTCCACTTCCTGAGCATTGCGTGTGCTGAAGGCATAGAGGTGCTTTGCTCCTAGCAGTGCTCTGGCTTTTGATCCATCCGGGTCCTTGAATGCCATAACGAGGGATGAGGATGAGCCAGCAGTGAATGAATGGGGGGGCTTAACCCATGAGGGTTTTTGGGCTATGATAAGGGGGGAGTAGGAGGGGTTCTCAGAAGCAAGTGCTGTGTGGCACTTGTCAGGGGTGAAAGCGCCCCTGCTGTCAGTGACTCCGGTGGGTAGACCGTTGATAAGAATTTTGGACCATTTCACATTGGCCCTGGTATGAGGGGGGGTGAAAGGGGTGACAGTGGTGGAGTAGGCATCCATGAATGCCTTAGTTATGAGGGGAGAGGCTATTTGGAGTTGTTGTGCTGTGGTCATGTGTCCCCCGGTGATGACCAAATTACCTTTTGCAGTCCACCTCATGGCAGATACATGTGTTTGGTTGTGGGGGAGTGACGCTGAGGGCATTATTGAGCATGTTGCAAATTTCTACCGGCTGAGGCCGGGTGAAGTCCACGTTACCGGCAAGATGACTAAGCATGATTACTAAACTGGGGTTAGCGGGCTTTGAAGATGCTTTGCTGGCATATGAGGGTTTGGGAGTGGGGGGTTGGGCGGAGGGCATTTTTTTGGGGGGGGTCTTTTTCTGGAGACCTGTAACCACCTTTGTAAGGGCTTGAAGGGTGTTATGGATGTTTTTGAGCTCCTCTGTGTCCGTAGAGGGCTGGATGGGAGTGTTGCAGCTTGGGTGGAGCTGTTCGTGCAGCACGATTGGTGTGATGACATCGTTAACAAATTTAGTGAGGAGGTTGGCAAGGGATTTTCTGGCTGGTTGGTTTCGATGTGCACTGGTGATGTGCATTGAGAGGCCCTCTAGCATCCTTTGGAGCTGGTGGATTGGCATGGGAGGAGTTGTGTTGTTAGACATGGTGGTGGTATGAGAAGAAGGAGTCCATATGATCTTCTTGTCTTTGAGAGATTGTAATCCTGGGTATCTGATGTGTCCATATCATTAATGCCATATTTCCCACAGCAGAGACTTAACAGTGAATGATTGATCGTTGTCTGTTTTTGTGTTAGTCCGCGCTACTTCAAACTTTAGCCAATATAGGTTGTTGAGTGCGTGCTCCCCTTGAACGATAGGAATGGCCTTTGCGGAATATAAAGTCAGTTTTCCGTTTTTGGCATCGTATGATCTTCCAGAGTCTTCCCATCTTCCTAGGGAGATTAGATTGTGTTTACATTCCAGGATGTGGAGTACTTTGTGTAGTGTAATCATACATCTATGATTAGGGTCGTTCATGGTAGCCATTTATTTGATACTTATTTTTTACTTAATAGGTTTATACTGTGAAATTATAATAAGTAATCTAATAAACAGAAATATATGGCATCTTTGAATACCACTATTAGATTACTTATTTTAATTTCATAGTAGAAACCTATTAAGTAAAAAATAAGTATCAAATAAGTGGCTACTGTGAATGACCCTATTGTCGTATTTGGCGATTAATTTGATCCTGCCTTTGCCGTGCACGCGTGTTCTAGTTCCGCTTACACCACCAACAGTTACGTTGTCAGTGGCGCAATAATATGAGAACATTTCACGTGTGTTGAATACATGGGAAGTCGTTCCACTGTCCGGCAGGCAATTAATATACAGGGGACTATTGATCTCATTTTCATCGATGGATACACAATCTTTTACATCTAAGTAAAAGAAGTATTTCTCCTCCTTGTTATTTGGGGGAGTTACATTTTGGTCTGCAGTGCAATCAATCTCAGCGATTGCTACTGCCGATTCTTCATCATTGATGACATTGCTCTGTTCTTGTTTTACTTTCTTCTGCGTGTGTGAGTTGTTATTTTCTTTATTGTAACTCTTCCCTTTTCCTTTTTTGTCCTCCTCTTCGCGCTTTCTTTTGTTATTATTGCTGCGGAAGCACGCTTCGGTCATATGTCCAAAGTGTCTGCAGTTGTTGCATAGAGCTTTGCCAAGGAAGCGTAGGGAGTGACACGGGTATATCGCGGGTTTTATGTATTTTTGATGTAGCCCTTCATCGTGTGATCAAAACGAGCCCTTGAGTATGCAAAATGAACAAGAATTGAGTGAGCTATATCTCCATCAATTTTCAACCAATTTGGATGATTGGGGGCTCGTTTGGAAGCTAATCTTCACCTAAAAACCCTCGGGTATATACCCACGGGTCTGCGGACGAAGATTAGCTTCCAAATGAGCCCCCAATCATCCAAATTGGTTGAAAATTGATGGAGATATAGCTCACTCAATTCTTGTCCGTTTTGCATGCTCAAGGGCTCGTTTTGATCACACGATGAAGGGCTACATCAAAAATACATAAAACCCGCGATATACCCGTGTCACTCCCTGAGGAAGCGGCAGTTATCAATAGTGTGGTTACGTCGCTTACAGCAATTGCAAAACATCGCAGATCCTGTGTTTTCGATCCGATTAGTGAGCAGTGTTTTGTTGACCACCACATAGCTGCTTTGTTGGGTGCCATGCAATGCCGCGTCTTTTTTGCAACCCACATGTCGTTGGTATTCGTCCTTTAGGTTATGAATGAGTAGGGTGATGTTATGTACAGGTTTGAGGCTGGGTTGAGCAATGGAAGCATGGTGTAGGCCGTCAACATAAGCATCCCAGGCTGTCGGGAGAGATTGCAAGATAGTGCCTGCGAAGATCTTATCGTTAATCTCCACTTCGTTCATCGCATTTATCTTATCAACAAGAGATTTCATTTTATTAATATATTCGGGAATGTCTTCGTCGTCCGCGGCTCTCATATTATATAAGCTTTTCATATATGTGAGCATGTTTCTGAATCCCGTCGATTGGTGGAGTGATGTAATTGAATTCCATACTTCGGCTGCATTGTTACTTTGTGAGATGTGCTGTAATTGTGGCGTGGATATTCTTTGTAATACAAGCACTTTAGTGATTTTGTTATTCTTGCGCCAATTGTTGGTGCTTGTCGGGTGTGTCAGTTTATTAGGCTTGGGGACTTTTCCAGCAACATATTCCCATACATCGCATAGTTTGAGGATGGGAATAATTCGCCTAGTCCAATCAGTCTAATTGATGTTGTCGAGTTTTTCCTTTTCCCCTAGAGTACACATTGTCATGTATTTTGTGGGTTGTATTAACATGATGCTGTTGTCGCTTTGGGGAGCATCGGCATTGGGATTCCCTTCCACTTCTGAGTGGATATTGGCTATGTCGTCCATCGTCGCTTAGGGGTTCCCCCTCTTTTGGAATTTGAATTTGGTTATTTTAATATGTAGTGCCTTTGGTTAAGCGGAATATATGTATGAGCGTTAAGGCACAGGGCCCATAACCTGAAGCGGGGGAAACTGTATAGTGGGTGCCTGATGGGCGTCCGATGGAAGGGAGATAGTAGAGTGATAATCTATTCCCCTGACTACGATACAGAATATATACTATGGCTCGGCAGTATGTAAGCAGGATAGCGGCCGGCTGCCATAGGGGCTCCAGCACGTGTGTGCTCTATGTCCAGGAGTATTGGGGACCCACTACACTTATACACCCCCCCCTATACACCCCCTCCCCTATACACCCCCCTCCCCTATACACCCCTCCCCTATACACCCCTCCCCTATACACCCCTCCCCTATACACCCCCCCCTTATACACCGCCCCCCCCCCCTACTGACTGTCCCAGTCATCCTAGGCAGCTAATCTGTCTGCAGATCTCTGTGATCATACTTCACCAAAACCTACTGTCTTGTCAGTATGTCCACTAATCACTCTGCTTGGCCATCGCCGGTACTGCTGATATGCCTTTAATGGGCATCTTTTCTGTGGTGGTCTGGCCAATCTCCTGTGGCCAGATTGTCTAGGCTTTTGTGCTGTGGTGGTTTTTACGTCTTTGTGCTTTCGGATGGCTTAAGCAGTTGGCTAAATGGGCTTCTAGTCAATTGGTCAGTCAGTTGGTCATGCGGGCTGTGGTGCCTTAGTGTCGCAGGCTGTGTGACTTGTCTCGCTGTGTCTTGGTTTTGTTCGCCTCTTTCTTTTCTTCTATCACCACCTGTTGACATGGTGCGTTCGCAATCTTCCACTCCCCATGCCACACCTTCCTCTGCACTGCTGCCTTCAACCAAGGCTCGGTCTTCTTGGCACCAATTTGTAGGGGTCGTGGTCCCCTGGCTGCAGGATGTTCAGCTTAGTGGTCGCCATCCTGTGGCTCGCTTGGCGTGTGACACTTGCAGGCATTCCAAACAATGCTGTGCCCCTTCAGCGGGCAACCCCTCTTCCTCTTTCTGTGAGCAGTGTCTAAACCAAGGCCAGTTGTGTGAGAGGACTTCTGGGACTCTGGGTGTGTGGCCTCCTTCTCTTTTGTCCACTTTTGCTGATGTCTGGTCAACTTTTTCTAGCTCCAAGGCATGCCCATCGCCCTCAACGGTCTCCTTCTCCTGCTACACCTTTGGGCCCATGCCCTTTGATCTTCCTGCCGATGACCTCATTCCCAAGGTTCTGCCCAGCGTGCCTCTCTGTGGTACCGAGTCCACGCCTCTTGATGCCTTCTTGTCGTGGCATGCTGATTTTGATGCAGCCAAACTCGGGTGTAGCAATGCTATTTGTACATGCAAGTAGTATCAGATGTGCAACATGTTTTGACTAAACTATGTGATATATGGCAGTTAAGAAATTCACTAATAGCATTTTTGCATGCAGAAATTTTGTATTTGTTTGTCCATGCCCTTCACCCTTACCCTTAGCTGGAGGTTGCAAGCTACTTTTGCAAACTGAAAGACTCAAATCTCTTCACTGGCATATCTATATTCATATTTTACAGGCCCATCACTGGCATATCATGATTGCATCAGAAGTTGAACTCTCTCAATGGAAGGAAAGATACAAACATTGTGATCTTTATGTAGGCAGGAAATGCAATGCCACGCTGAACATCAGTCAGACATACCCCCATATATCTGCACTGTGGGTTAGATCAGCATGTATTTCAAGCTGCAGATAAAACTCATGCTACAAGTGCATGGTAAACAACAGACTGTGGTGGGCCATGGGCTAAGAAGTGCCTCCTCTTCTCAAGGAAAAGTACAGCTATTTCCCCACGCTAGGGGATGAGAGGGAAGTCACATCCTAAGTTTGGGTTTGGTTCGAGCCATGCATCATTATAAGCTGTAACCAAAAGTGTGTGACCAGAGACCTTGACAAGCATGTCGCACACCTTCAGCAGTGTGGGCATTGTGAGGACAGAAAATGACCTTTCAACATTGATGTATGGTGGTTGGATGGAATTCCTATGTATGGGCAAATCTGCATTAAATTTGTAATGAACTTTGTTAAGGAGCTTGTTGCCATAGGAAGCCAGCAACCTTTCCAGGCCTGGTTTGGTTGTTGAATATGGGGGTTTAGCCATTTGCACTAAGAAGTCTAAGCACTCACAGGGATATCAAGAAGCATGCAATGGTGTACAGCTATCACTAATAAGATGGGAGTTCTAAATGCTTTAAAGGGTAATAGATTAGAGATGAGGTCACTAAATTGGTCCACAACAACTATGACAGCTGCCAAAGCATGGCCAATATTCCCATTGAGTTTAGCATCCATATATTCCCTCAATTCAGATTAGTCACACCTCAACATTGATCTTAGTACTGGAGCAATGCAACATATTTTTTATAAATCTGTTCAGTGATAGATATAATTACTTGACATTTTTGTAGATAGTACTATACTAATAATAGTTTGTTATTCAATTAATGAAGCACCTGTGATGGTCACTCTTTCTGAGCATGCAGCTTTTACTGTCAGCTATTTGTCAGTTATTGACAGATTATTTCAAAAATCAATAAATTAGTTGCCATTAGCACCTTTTTAGCAACTTGGGTTTTTTCTGATATCTCCTTTCTTATACACCCCCCCTCCCCTTATACAACCCCTCCCTTCTTATTTAGCCCCCCTTCCTTTCTATATAACCCCCCCCCCCCCCCTCTCCCCTTATATAACCCTCTTATGTCTGATGTCTGACTGGCATTTGTGACAGTACCCATAGTTAGTAAGAGGCCCCACCTGTCAATACAGTTAACTTTCAGATGCTCATATATAATAAGAAGCTTTCAAGTGACAGAGACTGCCCTGCAATGGATCCTGGTATGTATATAGCAGGCTCTGTGGGTAAGCATCTTGTATAGGCCACCACAGGTAAAGCAGAATGGCCAGGCCCAATAAGCAAGCCTGGCCCAGCAAAGCACAATGACTGTGCAGCAACTGACACCCTGCAAGACATTAGACTAACTTGGGAAGTCCAGGACCAGTGGAAAGGAAACACACTTTCCCAAATACAAACTTATATATGTACCGATACCAAAAAAATGGGGAAATGAAACTCTTTAGGCTTGATAAAATATACTCAGCAAGGAGACATGCACAGGAAATCTTCAACTGGAAAGCTAAACCCTCAGAAGTCCCAACAGACCACTGGCTAATAGCACTAAAATACACCCCAAAAGATGCTTCCCTAATTAGAAACAGCTGCTAGACATGATACCTACCGGTGCTAGAAGAAAAACACCTAATAGACAGAATCATAAATAAAGAAACAGGGGGGCAGGTGGCGTAGTGGTTGGTTGCGCCATTTGCATTGCATTCCCCCGGTCCCTAGGGTAAACCGGCGACCACCAGGTCACGAGACTTGTCTCGTGGTTCAAATCCTGGCCAAACCACCTGAGGGGGTTTTAGTGAGTATTGCCCGTCCGGGGCTGAGTCTCACACTACCCGGCTATAGCCGATGACGGGCGCATGATGCCTTAGGTGCACCACATGGTGTCCATAAATGGATTTCCCCCTCTGGATCTGGTACACGTAATGGTGACCGGCTTCCACTCCGGCGTCCGGGCCTAAGCCCTTCCACTTTCGCACCGGCGCCATGCCGTAGCGCAGGAGTTTCCAAAAAAAAATAAAAAATAAAGAAACAGAAATGCTTCGGTTTTCCAGATTGACAGTGACAGTAATGATGACTTTACAACCTTCACCAACATCTCCATGACTAGACAGGCTGCATCTTATGCAAGCAAGTTAAGGGAGTACCTTCAAAAACCAGTCAAAAACATCAAGAACCCTCTCAAGTGGTGGATTGCCAGTCATCACACCTATCTGAACCTTTATCGCATGGCATTAGACTACCTTAGCATACCCAGTAACGACTTTATTTTGCTTTGTTTATATGTAACTGATTTTACTCTCACTAGCTACATCCACAGCCGTTAAACATTTCTTCTCACAGGGTCGCCAACTCCTCTCTTTCACCTGCAATTGCCTTCATGGCTCATCTATTCATGCCTTCCTTTGCATGGGTTCCTGGGGCCACAACAATGTCATCCTTTTCGAGGATGTACTGGCTGGTGTGAGATCAGATTTTAAGGGAAAGAGGTTGCTGTTGGACATCGAGATTATTGAGTAAATGTAGTTAGAACTTATGATAATTAGTTTTGCAATAAATACCCATGGGTATTAGTGATACTGCAGGTTTCATCTTAAATTGTGAAATGTTCAGGTTGCTTACTACCCATACCTGTGGCTGGTACGGTATATTAAAGTTAGGGTACAGTGTGGGAAAATCTGACCTGTGGTAGACCCATGTTTAACCCTAACAATGACAGTGACCCAGAAGAGTGGATCAATGATATCCTCTCACTTGGCTTATGCTTGACACATGGGATGAGCAGCATCCACACTCAATCAGGACGACAAAACATTTTCAGGCCACTGAGAGAGTGAGTTCCCCTGTATGCCGTTGATGATGAGCTGCCCACCATCCTCAACTTCCTCAGTCATGACAAGTGGCCAAATAGGCACACCTTAGAGGAACTGGACCATCTTCACTGATGAACCTGGAGCTTCTTTGTCCATGATAAGCAACTCTGGTGACATGACACTTAAGAAAGACACCAGCTGTCCTCCAACACCACCAACAATGCCTCTCAGTCATGCGCAATGCTCACAACAGACTTGAACACAAAGGCTTCTATTCTACACTAAACGCTCTTCTTGACTGTTTCTGATGGCCATCTCTTGCTCACAACATTAAGTGGTATGTCAGAACATGCCACAAGTGCCAGATCCAGCAAACAACCAAGGTCCGAATTCCCTCAACCATTGCTGCACCAGCACCTCTCTTTTGCAAGGTGTACATGGACACAATGTTCATGCTGCATGTGGAAGGGTACCGCCTTTTAACACAAATGTCACAGAAAAGTCACAAAGACTCAATAGGATCAATGAATTTGCAACAGCAGGGGCCCAGTGAGTATTACTGCCTTAAGGTGTGGTGGGGTTGGTGGCATTGCCATAACGGTGAAGCATTAACACGCAGAGGATGATGATAAAAACCTAAAAGGGCAGGAAAAGAGGTGAGTGGTGAAGAGGACTAAGGCAAACGGTTTAAGACTGAAGGCATTCATGACACGTGCACAGCAGCATGTTAAGTTAGCACAGGGGCAATACTAAGTTAGCACAGGGACAATACATTCGCTCACTTACAATAGAATCAATGAATTTGCAATACGGTAAAGTTGCATTGAGTCGCCGATGCGATTACTAGCGGAGGTTGAAATCTGCACAGTGAAAGTCACGTCAAGTAATGCTTCCACCATCTGAGGCTTGTTCCATCGGCACACCTTAACGAAAAGCCTTGGAATGTTGGGATAAGTCTCTCTCATATTGAAGGATGATGTATCCCCTTTTATTTGGTGTTTCAGGTTCACGATCTGGAGATTGAGGTCTGAGAAAATGTGATAGAAAATTGAACCATGCCAGTGGACAATCTGCCTACTGTATAAACAGAGGCAAAGGTGGATACTTTACAGTAGCTGTGACGAATCTAATCAGGCTGCAGCAAATGCCTCAATTCAAGCTGAAGTGTGATAGTGAAAAAAAACATATTATTTAAAAATCAGCAAAACTAGGCTTTCCTATTGAGGGGGGGGGGAGGTTGTAAGCTGTATAAGAGGGGGGGGTTGTATAAAGAGGGGAGTTATATAAAGAGGGGGGGGGGGGGTTGTATAGGGAGGGGCCCCTTAATACCACCCAACCAGTGCCCGATTCCCTCGAAAACATTGCTGTTCAAGTCATAGGCATTGTCCTCCTCATCAAAAAAAAATGTACAGGCCTCATTGTTCCCACCAGGCACAGGCAATACCAGGGCAGCCGGAGAAGACAAGGACTTGTCTCTAGCATTGGCCAAGAGTTGAAGGTAATTCTCCCAGGTAGTGCAACACCGCCCGAGAGCAAGGTAGGAATGCACAGAGGTATTCAACTCTCAGGTTCAGGCCATACAATAGGCAGAAGTGGCGGTATTAAGGCTGGCCTTGGCTGCACAGAACACGCCACTGGCTTTGTTAAGGTTGGCCTTGGCTCCGATGCTGCCTAGAACAGCAACCTTGCAGGCAACAGCAGCATTGCTGCACTTGAGTTTGGCTGCATCGAAATTGGCATGCCACAATAAGAAGGCATTGAGAGGCGTGGCCTTAGTACCACAGAGAGGCAAGTTGGGCAGAACCTTAAGAATGAGGTCATTGGCAGGAAGATCGAAGGGCATGGGGCTCAAAGGTGCAGCAGGAAAAGGAGACCGTTGAGGGCGACAGGCACGCATTGGAGCTAGAAAAAGTCAACCAGACATCAGCAAAAGTGGACAAAAGAGAAGGAGGCCACACATCTGAAGTCTCAGAAGTCCTCTTACACAACTGGCCTCAGTTTAGACACCGCTTACAAAAAGAGAAAGAAGGGTTGCCCGCCAGAGGGGCACAGCGTTGTTTGGAATGCCTGCAAGTATTGCACACCGAGTGAGCCACAGGACAGCGACCACTAAGCTGGACATCCTCCCCTACAAATCAGCGCCAAGAAGACCAAGCCTTAGTCAAAGGCAGTGTTGCAGAGGAAGTGCATCAGCAAAATGATTTGGTTACTAGCATACTAGTCTAGTCATGGCTAGTAAAGTTGTAGCCTAGTTGAAAAACTAGGCTAGTGGACTTGCCATGCGCTAGTTTCGACAATTCTAGCACCAGCTGTCTAGTTTTGGAACTAGTCTAGTTCATGTACCTAGTCTAGTAGACTTGCCAAGCACTAGTTTATCGTATATAGATCTATATAATGCATATGGTCTAGAATCATACACTAGAATAGACATTTGTACTAGGATAAACATTTGTACTAGGATAAACATTCATACCAGGATAAACATTTGTAATAGAATAGACATTCAATTCTAGAAATAGTAATTGCTCTAGTTCATGGCATAGTAATCGCACTCAGGTTGGACCAATTATCACACATCAACAGAACACTCAAATCAATTGTATTTTATTACTATCCAACATGGGACATGATAGATTTCCGAATTGAGAGACAATGAAGAAATTGGGCCAAGGTGTCAGGTCTTGGGCCCACATTGTGGGCCATGACCATGGTTCTAAATGAGATGTGTTATCTGTATGCTAGTAAGAATGAATTCGACAAAGACTTACCAATCCAAATCAATAAATGCATGCGGATTCAAAGTGGCATCATCAGTGTCGTCATTGAAGCCAGTAATCCCCTCATCCGACTCATCTCCGGCAGTGATATAGGTAGAGGCATGCTCCTTAATCATGTCCCAAAGCATGTTATCAAGGCGACTGGTTGTCCTTCTGAGCTGGCGAGCTTTCTCGCCCCAAGGTTTATTGATGAAGCTGAGGCTCCAACTGTAGTGAGAGCCTGCTCTCACAGACTCCCTGTCAGCTTTAAGCACATCTTCACCGGACTTGAAAAGCGTCAATCCACATTCAACCTAGATAGTCCAGTACTGTAGGCCAATCGAATATAGCAATGTATGGTTAGATGTACTGCTATTGTGGCGAGCGCAATGGCACCGATCTGAGGCCCATTAGGGCTGCACACCATACCGTCTGACGGGTACGGCCGTACAATCGACGGTCATGTGATGGGTACGGTTCACCCGTCCACCGTCCATCTGATCGTGTCAGCAAAAGTGCCAACAGCTACGGGACGGGTACGGGTACGGCCGTAGTACGGTGGACGGTTGTTGGACGGTTGTCGGATCATCAGATTGAGAGTGCGTGAGCCTGAGAGCAAACTTGAAGCACACATTCAATGCATATGGCACACTAGACGATGATGCTATTTGTAAACATAATGCCTTTCTTGACAAGCAAGGAGGTCTAAATACAGGCTGTCCCTACTGAGCACCTGCATTGGCAAGAATAAAGATGTATGCATTATCGCTGCGCCGGAAGGTATGAAGTCGGGTGCCCCTGCATCGCTGCGCTGGAAGGAAAGGTGGGAATGAAGTTGGGTGCAGGGGTTGGACGATGTCACGATGGTCTGGCAGCGATAAAAATGAGATGATAAACAAAGAAGAACGAAGGTGAACCTTACCCTCAGGCCACTCAAGCAGCTCAACGACACAGGGCAGCATTAGCTTGGGCACGGGCAAGGTGCAACCGCTTCTTAACAAACATAAGAATACGGATAGTGTCGGCATGCAGACTAGCACACCGAAGGGAGATTGTGTCGCGACCACCTGAGAAGATCCTCTCAACAGTGACAGCGGAACCTAAAGATTTGTTTGAAAAAGTGACCTGTATAAACTGACGACTCACCAAGAATACATAAGACATCGCGAGCCATGCAAAACAGGTTCGGAAACTGGGCTTGTTGGCCAATCCACCAGTGAATCGGATTACACACATCAAAATCTTCAGCAGGAAGTTTGAAATATTCTTCAAGTTCATTGATGGAGGTTTTCTCTTTCCTGCAATATTGAGCTGTGAAGGATTTCTGAGGTGAGCCTGCTGCCATGATGGGTGCAGATTGGTCATGTGTGGAAGGTTGTCACCACCGGTACGGACGAGACTATTAGAGCTCAGTGGTGGTGGTTGTTGGGTTCTCCTCCTTGGTCTTAGAGTGCGTTCGGGAACAACGCCTTCCAAAAGCGTCCCCTGCCAAAACACAAGGCGGAGCCAAAAGATGACAGTTTCGGTCCCTGAAAGCCTGGGTTTCATAAAGCGGTGTGCTCAGTATGGACAAGATCTGCTTTGTTGATATGTCACTCCTTGTCACGCATGCGATGTCTTGTACTTTTTACAATATTAGTCTTGCTCGATGTTCAGCTGTCCCATTATCGCCATCCCCTTGCTTCTAACCAATCATTTACCGGTGTATGCTGCAGCCAATGCCTCAAGATAACAAGGGGAACATCAATCCTTCCGGACAACCCCCGAGAAAAGGGAAAGGAAGAGCTCATGGCCCAAACTGTCAATACACTGAACTCGACGACAAACTCATGCTTGAGGTTCTCAAAATGGAAAGGGCCAATGGCAACCAATCAGACAGTGGATGGAAAAGTTCCATCTGGACTACTGTTCTCAATGCTCTGACAAAAAATGGTTCAAACAAAGGTGGCGAGAAAACACCCAACAGGATATTAGACCACTTCAGTAATGTACAGCGGCCCGATTTCATGATTCGATTCCAGCATATTCACTTGTTTATTACTAGCTCAAAAGCGCATTTGGACAAGTTCAAAAATTAAGGGAGAACTCGGGGTTTGGGTGGGATGACAGAAATAAGATGGTCACTGCAACAGTTGATGTATGAGACGCATTTCTAAAGATGAGTTGATGCCTTTGAACCTCTTTTATTAAAACTGTCTTATGTCCAATATAGAAGCACGCAAAATTTTCCAAATGGCGTACAACGTGTTTTCCACTATACGACGAGATGCTGCATCTCATTGATGGTATTGTTGCGACAGGGGAATATGCATTCCAGGGTGGTGTAAAGATTGATGATGATGTTATTGTAGAGAGTGACAGTGATAGAGAATTGTCGATTGCTGCTGAAGCATCGCAATTGAAATTGAAAGCCTTTGGTAGCACCAGCTTGCAGAATACCTTGTTGACTGACACGGATACAGATGATGTAAGCGCGATTTATTCCGTCTTCACTACTATTGGGGAACTGATTTCCTTCAGCCAGTAGTTGCCCCAGCCAAATTGACAGATCACAAGTGAAAGCGAGCATCCTCAGAGGCACCTGAACTCTCATCAAATGTGCAGAAGAAACGACACCACAGTAGCCGCAGTAAACGGGGATCACATACTGAAGCTGTTGGTGATGTTGCCGAAGCGATTCAGAGTCTTCCGCACCAACCACAAGTGTCATGGCTGCCACTACTCCCGAGTGACGTGCAGCTGCTATCAAACTCATGGAGGACGATGGGCAGTTCTCAGAAGATGAGTTGGTATCTGTCACTTGACTTTTTGCACACAAAAAGGCTGTTCACGACACATTCCTGTCACTGTCAAATGAGAAATGGCGCACTAAGTATGTAAGGAAGGAGTTGGACATGGAGTAAAGTAGTGTTAATTAACTAGTGTCCTTGTTCTCGTTCTCTTAAAACCTGCTGATACTGTCGCCACGTAGCCTTTGCAATGTCATCCCTGTGTTTCATAGCTCTTTCCCGTTCTTCAGATGTGATCTCGGAACCCAATTCACCCTCTTGAATGTCTTCTTGAAGTTCATTTGTGTCACTTCTGTTCGGTAAAGCATAAGCTCGTGACCCTCCAAACATCTGTAAGCTTTCTATCCATGTGTTATCGAGGTTGCTTGTATCATCATCCGGGTCATGGATTCGAATAAAATTATGAAGTGCCCCCTCAGCGACAATGAACATTGCCTGAATTTTGAGTGGGTATTCGGGTGCTGTAGTAGAGAGCTTGAAACGACGTTTGAAGACTCCAAAAATGCGCTCTATCACATTTCGAGCCTGTGCGTGACGGAGATTGAAAAGCTCCTTGTAATCCTTTGGCCTGTAGAAGCTATGAGGTCCGAGATTAGATAAAATTATTACATCTCTTACTTCTGGTTTGCACGTCCCCATTCTTTCAAATGATAACGCTTTCCTCGGTAAGGAACCAGAAGTGCATCACAGAGAGGAAATCCAGCGTCTGCAAGATAATACCACCCATCTGGGATGACAAAGCTAGTTTCCCATGCACATTCAAAAATGTGTGAGTCTGCCGCACTACCTTCCCAACCTGCGAGAATGAAGTTGAATCACATTTTCCAATCACAGCTAGCAAGGACATTTTGAGTGATTCCACCCTTTCGGTTGCGATGACGAGCCACGAGATGCTCAAGGACCCAAGCATGGAAATGCAAACCATCCAAAGCTCCGAGGCAATGTTCGAAAAATGGGTACCACTTCGGGTTTTCTCAAATCTCAGGTGAAGTGGACGGTGTTGCATGTACTACATATTTAGAGTAGAATGGCTTGGATACAAGCATTCCCAGAATGCGGTGAATGCATCTTTATGATAGAATTATTAGCATGAACGAACGAAAAATTAAGTATTCGACATAAGGTCAAGTCTTGCCTTGAGATTGTATCTGAAGAGCGTTGGAACCTCTCCATGAAAAACCTTGAAGATGAACCAGTCCGACAAAGATACAGGAAAATGGCCAATTGTTCTTTAGCATTCACATTCCTTGTGTCACGCAATCCACTCTTGACTTGAAGTTCTGATAATAACCTGCAGAAGACGTGTTTTTTCATGCCCAACTGGTTGTAAAATCGGGTCGAATGTCCGTTGAGAAGTTCTTCAATCCATCTTTGGCCTGTGAGAATGGAAGTGTGCATGGGTTGCTTGTCTCTGTTGCGGGATGTGATCACTGATGCAGCTCCAAGAACTGTAGCAATAGCAGATATCTTTTGCTTTCAGAGGTTGACTTTCTGCCTCTGAACTTGAAGGGCATCTAGACGAGCTTTTGACTTGGATTTCGGGGAGCAAACCATTTCACTTCATTAGAGCAAGTGGCCATCATCCATAATATATGTATAGTGACTCTGACTCGGACAATACATGGCCGCAGTGACTCGTGATACTGTGTGACATACTGTGACTGACGTGACTCAGCATTTGTAAACCACGTGAGGTGGCTTTTCAATGACTGGGGCTTTTGAAAGCCTGGACGCTTTTGGAAAGCATTGTTCCCGAACGCACTCTTAGGCATGTCGAAGCACGTGCAGCGTCCTCCTTTGTGGACTAGATCTGGGAATACCTCCTGGCAGAAGGCGTACTTGGGTAGAACAACTGTGTCCTTGATGGGACGCTGAGTCATAAGCTAAGTCCTTTGCGACTTAAGATGCGACGAGCTTTTGGCCATGCCTCCGGCACGGGTGCTTGCAAGCTCGCTCCCGTTGCCTACAGCACAGGCCTCGAGCTCGTTGGGGGCGCTGCCCCCAAACCCCCGTCGTCGCCACAGTCTTAGCAATCCAGTTTTATACTATTGTATGCATAATATATATACAGTACACACTTCAATAAATATATAATACAGTACACACTTCAATAAATATATAGTACAGTATTTATGTGTCAATTCATGGTACATACATATCTAGTCATTGTTAAGAAGTACCTCAGTATATACAATGTTTTTAGTTACTGCCTCTTCTTGCTGCTCATTCCAAATTGCCTTAATGTTAGACACAGAGGTAACTCTAGACACTGCAACATAGAACTGCCCATGTGTGAACACAGAAGATGATAGATCTAAACCAACATGCTTCACTGATTGACCCTGAGACTTGTTAATAGTCATTGCAAAGCAAAGCCTGATAGGAAACTGTTTCCTAGTAAACTTGAAGGAGTTTTCTTCATCTGAAGGCTGATTGGGAACCCTTGGAATAAAGACTGTCTCCCCTGCATATTGCCCAGTAATAAGCTTGACCTCTAAGACCCTGTTACTGTATCTTGTTAAAATTCCTCTGCTGCCATTACAAACTCCACGTGATTGATCCAAGTTCTTCAAAACCATCACAGGACATCCAGCCTTAACCTCCAGCTTTGACAATGGAAGAGTAGAGCCATCGATGTCATTTAAGAACTCCACAGGATAGTTAAGCATTGGGTCATCTTCTCCAGTTTGCTCAGAAATTGGAATGAAATCTGCACTGTGGAAGGTTTGAGAGGGGCCAGGGAATCTATCAAGAACAATCTTGTTTAAGGCATTGACATCCTTATTCATGGAAGAGAGAATAATGCGCTCTGAGAAGTACTGATTAGAATGATCAGGAATGTGAATGTTGGGATAGATGGTGTTGATGAGGGAGGAGACAGTGTTCTCTCTGCACTTGAACTGATCTGGCAGAGAAATGTTGGAGGCTTCATCAGTATGCTTGCCATGGCCAATCTCAAACTGCCACTTTGCAAAGTTGGCCTCTGCTTCAACATTGGTATTGAGATGCATATTTTGGTGAAGGTGAAGAATTGTGATATTCCTCCAAAGGAAGGATCTCTGCATACAGGCGCCTACCACTTGAGCTCTACAACCCTTAAGGATGACTGGTAAGATTTGCTGGAAGTCCCCACCAAAGACAATGGTAAGACCACCAAAAGGCTTGTCAGAGTTGCGCAGATCTCTAAATGAGCAATCAACTGTCTCCATGATATGACGATGTTGCATAGGGGCCTCATCCCAAATGACCAAGTCAGTCTCACAGATCAACTTTGCCAGTTGGGTATTTTTGGAGATTAGGCAATTTGTTGACTCATTACAGGGGATAGGGATTTTAAAGTGAGAGTGAACAGTGCGGCCACCTATGAGAAGAAGAGCAGCAATGCCAGAGGAAGCAGCACAAAGAACAATCTTATTCTGTGAGTGCAAATGGTAGCACAGAGTATTGTAAAGATAGGTTTTGCCTGTGCCTCCAGGGCCATGAAGGAAAATGGTCTCTCCTGTTGTATTGGTAATGGCAGCCACAATTTTATCAAAGGCAGAGTGCTGGTCAGGATTGAGATTGACAATATACTCTGCTGCAAGAACAGCCTGCTCCTGTTGGTTATATTGTCTCTGTTCTATGATTAGGGGATTTGGATCATGAAGAATGTCCCTTCAGTTTCCCACTACCTGTGGCATGCTGTCCCAATCTTGAAGCTTCTTTCCAGACTTGTTAAGAAGCTGATCAATAAGGTAGAGACCATAGTCCTGGATCTGTTCCTCTGTTGGCTTCATATCTCTATTTTGAAAGACATGGTTCTGAAGTTGATGTTTGAGATCGTCACATGTCTTGCCAAAAAGTGTTCCATAATGCCCTTGGATCAGCAGGAGAGCATTCAATGAGGATGGTCACAAATAAGTGGCGCATTTGACGACCTATTGCCATATGTTTTGCCTCCTGAAGACATTGATGCCACTCATTGTCATCTTCTAAAAGGCCACACACAATGCAGGCTTCTCTAAAAGTGGGATAAAGATGATCCTCAAAGGAGCGAAGGTCCTCATAAGAAGTGGCACCTTTAACTGTAGTGAGAAGAAGGCATAGGTAAAAGCGCTCTCCAGAAGAGGGATGGGCATAATACATCCTGCCAATTTGAAAGCCCCTTTGCCTAATGGTCCATTTGTAACTCCTTTTGTTCCACACCATTTTGTTAGGGAAGTCCTGATAAAGGGTATCATTGATCACCCCATCTTGGTGTAGTGCATTGGCCTTAAACCATCCAGTAAGAGTGGTATCCCTATTTTGGGCTCTTTCAAGGACATGCTGGGCATCTATATCCCTATTAGGATGTATGACAACCGACTGATGCTCAGGAAGATGAGCTGCAAGGCACAAAACACTGGGTTTATGATCATGCATCTCAAAAAAGTAAAGACACCAATTTGCCTCACAGCTGCCAACATATTGTGAGTCTAAGTATTGTTTGATTTCATCTATGCAGGTGTCAAACTCCATAGTAGTACGGTCATGGCCCTTGTAGACATACTTGAAAATGTATTTGACAGCTTTGACTGAAGCAATAGATTCGACATTAATATGGCATCTATACTTCCAGATAAGATATTTGTTGTGGCAAACTACCCATCTGTTGTCGACATGATATGTTCTAACTTGAACAGTTTGGCCAGTGTTAGAGCGCCTGGTTCTTGCATAAGAGTCCTCAGTAATAGTGGTACGCTCCATAAAGGGCTTAGGAAACCCTTTTGTACATTTTCTGCCCTTCATACATTGTGCATCAGGTTTAAGGTCACCACAGGGCCCATGAACCATAAACTTTTTGATTAGCTCAAGTAGCTCTGGGTTGTCTGTGGGAAACTCAGATGACATTAGGGTGTCAACTTGATCTGGAGTGCGCAGCTTGGCATTTGGCTTTAGAAAGACAATAATGTGGGCGTGGGGAAGACCTCTCTTTTGAAATTCAATTGTGTATAAAAAGGCAGCCATAGCACCCAATATGCCTTGCTTAAGGTCCTTAATAAGGGAGTGGAGCTTGGCATGAAAGACGCGTACTACTAAGTCAGGGCGATCATGTGCTGCTTGGCCTTCAAGTAAAGCATTTTGAATTTCTGGCCAGGAAGCATTAGCAGTCATGGTGATAAAAAGATCGCCGCCTCCAAAATAGCGATTGATAGCCAACGCGTCTTGACACTGCTGCTGCATGTGACGGGTGCTTCCAGCAAAAGTTGAAGGAAGAATAATCCTTTTGCCCAAGTCTTCCAAGTTGGTGTCAACATCATGAGCAACAGCATCAGCCAAACCCCTATATAGCTCAACCCTAAGGTCACTCTGCTTGGCTCTAAGCTGAGCAAGACGCTTTTGCTCTGTGATAGCCCAAGATTCACAAACATACTCTTGAAAGAGTTTGCCAGCAAGAAAGAGATGGTTGGAATCTAAATGTGTGGGACGAATATGAAGACGATAGCGAAAATATTGTGCCAAGGAAATAAATTTGCCATTTTCATCATCTGGTTGTGCCACCTCATTCTCTTGCTGATTGTAGGGAATTTTAGGATGCCATTGAAGCTGTCCAGTTGGAAAGAGAAGCACATAACGCAATGAGGGATAAAAAGGATGGGAATCCAGAATTCTTCGAAGTCCATCACCACTCTTTCTGAATAAAATGATATCTTGACAATCGACAGGTGTATCTCCATCGCCTGGAAGAATGACAGCTATCTCATTGACAGAAGGCTGAGGATCATTATAGCGATTTGGATCAGTGTTTGGCTGAAAGCGTAGGGAAATCCTGCACTGCTCCTTAGGAGACATATTGCGCGTTAAGTCACGTGCTTGCCTATAAAGTCGAACACCTGGATGTTTGTCTTCAAGCATGTGTTGAAGGGTGGCTAAGACAAAGGGATCCAAAAAGCTATTATTGTCATTTTGCAAGCGATGTTGTAAAGCTTCATTTGGATCATAGATGTAGAATTGAGCATATCTAGGGGGAACACCGTCTTCAGGAAGCAATGAGCCAGCCAAATGATTGAGCTGTCCTTGAATAATAAAGGCATAAGGTCCTCCACCATCTTGATTAATTGTATAATTGAGGTCTCTACCAACTGAAGTCATTGCCAACGCATAGTTATAAGTGCGAATAGAATTGCGAAATGTTTTTGAAACTTCGTCTTGACCAATGAAGTAGTTATAAAGGTCAGGAGGGGGTGACTGAAGAGCAGGAAGGGAGATTTTCCCTTGATAGCAACACATGCCAAATTTGACTTCAGCAAGAGTAGAGGCGGTAAGTTTTTCTGCCTCCCAATGGAGAGCATGGCAATAAGAGCATTCAATACTCAATCCATGAAGGTTATGAACCTCCCAAGATGGATCAAAAGGACGACGCGCAATAGGAAGATGAATAACAGCAATTTGATTATTTAGAAGAGGCTATATATTATATTTAGCAAAATGTTAAATAAAAAAAAAGATATTTAAAACTTACAGGAGCAGGAGCAGGAGCAGGAGGGATAGGGGCAAGGGCAGGAGCAGGAGCAACAGGGGCAAGAAAAAAAGGCTATATATTATATTTAGCAAAATGTTTAAAAAAAATTAAAAAAATTAAAACATACAGGAGCAGGAGCAGGAATAGGAGCAGCAGGGGCAAAAGCAGGAATAGGGCCAATAGGAGCAATAGCAGGAACAGGAGCAAGAACAGGGACAGCAAAAGCAGGAGCAAGGGCAGGAGCAGGGGCAGTAGGGCCAACAAAAAGAGGCTATATATTTATTTTAGTAAAATGTTTTTAAAAAAGAATATTTAAAACTTACAGGAGCAAAAGCAGGAACAGAGATAGGAGCAGCAGGAGCAAGGGCAGGGGCAGGAGCAAGAACAGGAACAGAAGGTGGGATGATCTAATTAATTGTAAGTAATATTAATAAAAAGTTTTAAAAAGAAACTTACAGAAGGAACGGCCTCTACGTCTATTTAGATTAGGAGCAGGGGTATACATTGCCCACAATTGAGCAGGGTCCAAAGATGCTTCTCGTAAAGGAGGAGTAGGAATAGGAGGACCAAGGGGAAAAGGAAGGATAGGGGGACCAAGAGCAGGAGCCATAGATCTAGAACCAAGAGCAGACCCAGAAGCAATGGGAGGTGGGGTGGAAGGGGGAGGAAAGGGAAGTAAAGAAGCAGGAGCAGGCAAGGTGGAAGAAGAGGAAGATGCTGCAGGTAAAGGCTGAGGGGCAATAGCAAAAGAGCTAAAAGCAGGAGCCTATATAAAACAATATTTAACATGATAAATTATTAGAGAAAAATAATAAATTACTTACAGGAATTCCACGTTGGCTTCTAGATGGAGCAGGAAGTGGCTGCAAATCTCTCATGGCTGTTGTAAAAGGAATAGGGGCTGAAACAGGGCGTGGTGGTGATGGTGGAAGAGGTGGAGGTGGCATAGGAATTGTGGAAGCAGAGGGGACCCTACGCAACTCAGGAGAACCCATAAGACGCTGAAGACTGCTCCTGACGACGAACAGCCTGTTGGTGAAGTTGAGGAGATGTAGGAGGAGAAGCGACAGGAGGAAAAGGGGGTGGTGGTGGTGTAGAAGGCATGAGAGAAGCAGCAGCAATAAAAGGGGGAGGAAAGGAAGTGAGGGAACTAAGATCAAGCTAAGAGTGTTGCCAAAGCTAAGCAAGGAGCACAACAATTCAAACCTTACAGGAAAGTGTGATACAGTGGTAGCAGTGGCAGTTGAAATGGAGCAACTTCCAATAAAGGAAGGGGAGGTAACTTAGATGTGGTAAAACCACCCCATCAACCCAATCTCCCTGCAGATTCACTGCGCCAAGTGAGAGGTCCCACTCTTAAGAGTGGCTTAAGAGGTTCGCAACTGGGAAACACTCTGCTTTCATAGAGAACCCAGGGAAGTAGGACTTCACGAAGCGTCACTTTGAACACAGAACCAAAAGGCTCTCCAAATTCCTGAAGGTCTCAAAAAGAAGTGTACCTAACCAGACTGACAGCTTAAGGCTTAAGTTAGCACCCTCCAAAAAAGGTACTGAAAAAAAAGGCAAATTAGATTAAAACTGAGGAAAAAAAGGCAATAAATGACATACAGTGTGTATAGAACAGTGAAACAATGCAATTGCAGTAGCAGTTGTAAAGTGGCTGGAGTGACAGTTGCAATAGGTATGGTCTAATAATTTTTACGAATTTTAATAAATTTTTTTGGATTTTTTTTCAATTTTTTTCGAATTTTTTTCGAATTGTTTTTGCAATTTTTTTCGAATTTATTTTTCAATTAATTTTTTGGATTTTAATTATTTTTTTAGATTTTAATGTATTTTTTTCGAATTTAAAAAATTAAAAAAATTAAAAAAAGAAAATAAGGTATTTATTAGTCACATAAAAGCTGTAATTAAAAGATATACAAACCAAAATGTGTTGTGGAGTTTGTAATAGGTTTAGAGTGCAAATCAGAGGTAGAACAGAAAGCAGAGCACTGCTGGAGGGGTAGAGTGAAAGGGGAAAGGCAAGAAGGGCAAGGGCAAAGGGCAAAGGGTGAGGGAATTTCAGCCCGGCCGTGTCAAGCCTGCCCTAAACCCCAGAGGCAGCAGAAGTCGAGAATTGAGCTTAATAATCGTCCATTGCCATTTTCGACCGTCAGCCACCCCTTTCCTTTTTGGGAGCACATTTCCTGTTCTGTCCGCTCAGCCACAGTTTCCTTTTCGGTTCGTCCTGCTATGTGCTGACATAAATAACTTACTAATCCCTCCTTCCTAAAGTGGGCGGTGAGAGATATTTATTGGACAAGCTGTTAGCCGTGCCTACGGCACGGGTCACTCGCAAGCTCACTTCCCGTACCTTCGGCCCAGGCCACAGCTTGTTGGGGGCGTTGCCCCCAAACCCCCTTTCGCACATCAGCTTAATTCTCATATACTTTTCATCCTCAATGTAAAAGGACACTATACAAAGTACTAATACAGTAAATTGTGTCATAAATACAGTGGGCTGGAAAACCATTGTGATGTTTGCAGGTTTCGCGAAAAATTGTGGTGTGGTGCTTGGTGGTGTAGAAATCATGCTTAGCGTTAGTGGGGTTGAGTAAAGAACTTGCTCTTAGGCTTTCAAACAGGTGTTTTATTCATACAATTTGACCCAACGGTTGTGGAGATATGCCCTCATTAAAACTGTGGTATTATTGCAACAGTTTTTGTCATTATTACAATTAGTTAACCATTTTAATAATGCCATATCTCCACAACTACTCATTCAGATATTACGAATAAGACGCTGTTAGAAAGCCAAGAAGGTGTACTCTACTTGATTTCATTAGCGCTAAGCCCAAATTGTATACCATTAAGTGCTACATTGCAATTTATCGAAATCTCGTATAATAATTATTACCATTAGTTTAATCATCATTACAATTAGTTTACTGATTTAAAAAGGGTATATCTCCACAACCACCTATCCAAATATTATGAGTAAGATACCGTCAGAAAGCCAAGAAGGTGTACTTTACTCAATTGTATTAACACTAAGTCCAAATCTTACATAATTGAGCACTGTATTGCAATTTATCCAAATCCCCAAAATAAAAATCATTACAATTAGTTTACTGATTTAAAAAGGGCATATCTCCACAACCACATATTTAAATATTATGAGTAAGATACCGTTGGAAAGCCAAGAGCATGTACTCTACTCAATTCTATTAACGCCAAGTCCAAATCTTACACCATTGAGCACTGTATTGCAATTTATCCAAATCCCCAAAATATTCCAACTCTTTAAACACAACCATATACTTTACTGGTACAATCTATAATACACTGCTCCAATATATACTACAACTATATCTCATCAAGAAGTACTTCACTATATACAACATTTTGTGTTTTTGCTTCTCTATCTGCTTCATTCCAAATCACCTTCAAGTTTGACACTGAAGTCACCCTAGACACTGCAACATAAAACTGGCCATGTGTAAATGCAGGAGACCTCACATCCAACCCCACAAACTTCACTGATTGCCCTTGAGACTTGTTGATTGTCATAGCAAAGCAAACCCTGATAGGAAATTGCTGCCTTGTGAATATAAAGGCATTTTCTTCCTCTGAAGGTTGGTTGGCCACTCTTGGAATAAACACTGTCTCCCCAGCATGCTCCCCAGTCAGAAGTCTCACTTCCAACACCCTATTGCTGTGTCTTGTTAGGATTCCTCTGCTGCCATTGCAAACTCCATTTGCTGCATCCAAGTTCTTCAGCACCATTATAGGACATCCAATCTTTAGCTCCAGCTTTGCAAGGGGGAGTGATCCACAATTAATCTCATTGAAGTACTCCACAGGATAGTTGAGCAGTGGGTCATTCTCACCCTCCCTCTCAGAGTTGGGAATAAAGTCAACACTATGGAAAAGCTGAGCAGGGCCAGGAAACTTTGAGAGAACAGTCTTGTTAAGACTATTGACTGTCTTGTTCATGCTGGAGAGAATAATGCGCTCAGAGAAGTATTGATCTGCCTGGTCAGGAATGTGAATGTTGGGGTAAATGGTGTCAATGAGGGAATCCACAGAGTTGTCTGGGCAGCAAAAGTGGTCAGGAAGAGAGATGGTGAGGTTTTCATCTGTGTGTTGGCCATGGCCCACTTCCAGTTGCCACCTTGCAAAGTTGGCCTCCTCTTCAATATGGGTGTTGAGACGCATGTTCTGATGAAGGTGAATAACCTTGATATGATGCCATAGGTGGGACCTTTGTAGGCAGGCAGACACAACTGCTGCTCTGGAGCCCTTGAGAATGACTGGCAAGATTTGCTGAAAGTCTCCACCAAAAACAACACAAAGTCCACCAAAAGGCCTGTCAAGAGTCGCGCAAATCCCTAAAGGAGCGATCAACTGCCTCCATAATATGCTTGTTCTGCATGGGTGCCTCATCCCATATAACCAAGTCAGTCAGGCGGATTAAATCAGCCAACTGAGAGTTCTTGGGAATGTTGCAAATAGAGGACTGATGACAGGGGACAGGGATCTTGAACCTGGAATGTGCAGTGCGACCACCCTTGAGGAGAAGAGCAGCAATGTCAGAGGAGGCAACACAAAGGACAATCTTGGCTTGTGAGCGCAAGTGATAGCAAAGGGTGTTGTAAAGATAGGTCTTGCCAGTGCCTCCAGGACCATGCAGGAAAAAGATCTCTCCTGTTGAGTTGGTGATGGCAGAAGTGATCTTGTCAAAGGCAGAGTGCTGATCAGGGTTGAGATTGGCAATGTGCTGTTCAGCAAGGTCAACCTGCTCCAGTAGATCATAGTCCCTTTGCTCCACAATAAGGGGATTGAGGTTTTGAAGAAGGGTGCCCCAATCTCCCACAACTTGTGGCAAAGAGTCCCAATTTTGAAGGCTCTTCCCAGACTGGATAAGAAGCTGATCAATAAGATAAAGACCATAATCTTGTATCTCCTCTTCTGATGGCTCTTCATCCCTATTTAGAAAGACAGCATGACGCTTAAGGTCATCACAGATGTCTTGCCAAAAAGTGTCCCATAAAGCTCTTGGATTGGAAGGATTGCAGTCCTTTAAAATGGTGACAAAAAGGTGGCGCATCTGACGTCCCACTGCCATGTGCTTTGCTTCTTCAAGACATTGATGCCACTCATTGTCATCTTCAGTAAGGCCATAGGCAATGCAGGCCTCTCTAAAGTTGGGATAGAGGACACCTTGATGGGTACGCAGATCTTCATAAGAAGTTGCACCAGTGACAACAGTGAGAAGGAGACGCAGATAGAAGCGCTCTCCAGCAGAGGGATGGGCATAATACATTCTGCCTATTTGAAAGCTCTGCTGCCTGACAGTCCAAACACATCTAACTTTGTTCCAGACCATCTTGTTAGGAAAGTCCTGATAGAGGGTATTATTGATGACACCATCCTGATGAAGAGCATTGGCTTTGAACCATCCAGTGAGAGTGGTGTCCCTATTCTCATGCCGCTCAAGTGCCTCCTGAAGAGTATCCCTGTTGGGATGGATAACAACAGCCTGCTGCTGGGGAAGATGAACTGCCAGGCGCAAAATACTGGGCTCATGATCTTGGACTTCAAAAAAGTAAAGCCTCCAGTTGGCCTCACAGCTGCCGACATAGCGCGCATCCAAGTAGAGCCTGATCTCATTTTGGGCAGTGCCAAACCTCATGGTGGTGCGGTCATGGCCCTTGTACACATACTTGAAAATGTACTTTACTGCCTTGACTGAAGAAATTGACTCCACATTGATGTGGCACCTGTACTTCCAGATGAGGTACTTGCTGTGACAGACAACCCATCTATTGTCAACCCTATATCTGCCATTATCGCCTGTTTGAACTGATTGGCCAGTGTCAAGACGTCTGGTTCTGGCATAAGAGTCTTCAGTGATGGAGGTGTGCTCATTGAAGGGCTTGGGAAATCCTTTGCTACATGCATTGTTTATCATGCAAGGTGACTTTTTGTTTTGCTCTCCACAGGGGCCATGAATCATGAACTTCTTGATAAGCTCAAGCAACTCAGGGTTGTCCATAGGAAGCTCAGAGGACATGAGACCATCAAGCTGCTCTGGAGTGTGCAACTTGGCATGAGGCTTAAGAAAGACAATGATATGAGCATGTGGCAGGCCCCTCTTCTGAAACTCAATGGTGTAAAGGAAGCCTGCAATGTCCCCAAAGATGCCTGTTTTGATGTCTTTGATGAGGGAGTGAAGCTTGGCATGAAAGACACGTGTGGTTATATCAGGACGGTTAGAAGCAGTCTGATTATAAAGGAGGGCATCCTTGATCTCTGGCCAAGCAGGATTGGCAGTCATGGTGATAAAAAGATCTCCACCTCCAAAATATCTGTTGATGGCCAAGGCATCCTGACAGAGCTGCTGCATGTAACGTGTGCCACCAGAAAAAGATGAAGGAAGAATGGTCCTCCTGCCCAAATCATTGAGGTTGACATCCACATTTGCCACAATGGCATCTGCCAAGCCCTGATAAAGCTCCACCCTAAGATCGTCCTGAATGGCAGCAATTTGTTCAAGACGCTTCTGCTCAGCAATTGCCCAAGCCTCACAGACATAAACCTGAAAGAGCTTGCCAGCAATAAAGAGGTGGTTGGACTCAACATGAGAAGGGCGAATAAAGAAGCGATATTGCAGATACAGCTCTAAAGAGACATATCTTCTCCATTCAGGGGCTTCACCATCCTCTGTCTGAACGTAGGGAATCCAGGGGTGCCAACCCATCTGTCCAGTTGGGAAAAGAAGGACATAGCGCAATGAAGGGTAAAGGGGGTGGGAATCAGAGATTCTTGTAATATTGTGAGGGTTGTTCCTTTCATAAACAATAATGTCCTGGGGGCCAGTTGGGCGCTCTGCATCATTAATAAGCATGATAGCAATCTCCCTCACATTAGGATGAGGAAGATTATAGGTTCTCCTGTCAGAACTTGGATCAAAGTGAAGTGAGACAGTGAATTGCTGATCAGGAGGCATATTAATGGTCTTCTCAAGTGCTTGCTGATAAAGGCCAATGGCAGGGTGATGCTGATGTAAAATGCCCTGAAGCAAGTTCAAGATGTGAAGATTTAAAGGAGTGTTCCCTGGAAACCTTTGGTGATTTTGCATCCTATTCTGTGCCTCATGCTCTGTATCATGAATGTAGAGCTGGGAGTATGTAACTGGTCTATTTGCCATAGGAAGAATAGAGCCAGCGTGATGGATAAGCTCTCCACGCAAGACATAGGAGTAAGGACCTCGACCACCTTGATTGACAGCATGTTCTGTTGTCTTGCCAGTAGGAGTCATAGCCAGAGCATTGTTTGTAATAAAGAATGTCGCAATGAAAAATGGAGCTGTTAGGATAATTGCCAGCAAAGAGGTCATAAAGATCAGGAGGGATGTTCTGAAGGGCAGGAATGGAGACTTTGCCCTGGTAACAACACATGCCAAACTTGGGAGTATTGATAGTGGAGCTGGCAAGTTTCTCATCCGTCCAATGAAGGGCATGGCAAAAAGGACATTGAATATTCATGTCTCCAAGGGTGTGAACCTCCCAAGCAGGATCAAAGGGACGGCGCGCAATGGGAAAATGTAAGACATGAAATAGGGGTGGCTAAATATAAAAATTAATATAAAAGAAATAAAAGAAGAGAAAAAAGAAATACTTACAGGAGTTACAACACGAATTACTGGGGCAGGGACAAGGGTATGAGGGTTTGGCAATGGCTGTGGTAGATCTGGTAAATCCAGAATATAATCTAAAAATGGCTAAATATAATAATTAGCTAAATGAAACATAAGAAAAAGCAAATAAAAGATATTTACAGGAGGAGTTGAGACACGGATTGGATCAGGGCCAACTATAAGAGCAGGAGCAGGAGCAGGCAGATGGGCAAGAGCAGGGGCAGGGGCAAGGGCAGGAGGGTTTGGCAATGGCTGTGGTAGATCTGGTAAATCTAGAATATAATCTAAAAATGGCTAGATATAATAATTAGCTAAATGAAATCTAAGAAAAAGCAAATAAAAGATATTTACAGGAGGAGTTGGGACACAGATTGGATCAGGGCCAACTATAGGAGCAGAAGCAGGAGCAAGAGCAGGGGCAGGGGCAGGAGCAAAGGCAGGAGCAAGAGCAGGAGCAAGAGCAGGAGCAAGAGCAGGAAAATGAGCAGGAGCAGAAGCAAGAGGAGGAAGATAAATAGGCACAGGTGCAGGGGCAGGAGGCAGGATTGGGGCTGGAGCAAGAGGAAATATAGGGGCAGGGGGAGCAGGAAGAATAGCTGGAGCAGGGACAAAAGATGGAAGAACCTAATTAATTATAGGCAATGTTAGCAGAAAGCTCAAATAGTAAATAAATGTAACTTACTCTAGGACGACCTCTAGGTCTAGCTTGAATGGGAAGAGGTTCATAGATAGCTCTTAGTTGAGCAGAATCCAAAGTCTGTCATAAAAAAGG